>JAGDQP010047379.1:0-15042 GCA_022664845.1 Lepisma saccharinum
AAGTTAAACAGTAGTGGTGACAAGGCATCGCCTTGTTTCAATCCGTTGCGAATCTTGAAACTATCTGACATATTATTACCTAGCCGTGCTCTGTTTATGGGGTCACTGAGACACATCTTCATTAGTTGAACCAATTTTTTTCGGAATTACAAATCGTATCAGGATACTGTATAACTTTTCCCTTTTGATAGAATCATATGCTTTCTTAAAATCAATGAATAGCTGGTGAACCGTCCCATTGTATTCCTATTTCTTCTCCAATATTTGTCTCAAGGCGAAAATCTGGTCCAACGTGGATCTATTTCTTCTAAATCCACATTGGTGATCTCCAATTATTTCATCTATGTATACACTTAGACGTGTTAACAGAAGTTAAATCAAGTTCCAAAACATTGCACTGCCAACCAATCGGTCAGCTTACTTTTGTAGGTATTGCAAAAGATTCAAGTTTCCAAATTCGTAGTTTAGTTGGATAACACAATCTGGCAACCGAAGTGCCAGGCTACGTTTTCTTTACTGCCATAGTAGCATACAAAAACAGTTATTGATGCACTGTAACTTACGTGATAAACGGTACAAACGATTTTACAAAAGGAATTAAAAAGTGAACAAGTATACAGGACGTGATGAGAAATCGACTCACTTGAAAAGTGTGGTTCATTTTGAATTCTATTTATGACTTTTAGGCTCAGGCTAGGATAAGAGACGGAGAGAATGTGGAAAGTTAGACTGAATCTAATTTTAAGGTACTATGGCATTAGTCTCGTGTACAGGTGCTTGACGGAAAACATTGCAAAACTTCAGCCAGGATAGTCAGCTCCCGGAGGTCGATCCTGCATTTTAAACTTCCTTGAAAAACTCAGACAAACTAGGCGAATGTATACACTGAGCGTTACTAACGAAAGTGATAATCTTTGCACATTCTAAGAATATTCAAACGAAGAATATATTTTTAAAAATATCAACTATTTTTTAAATTCAGGTTTCTACTCAGTTATTATTCATCCAACATTATTATTGTTAAGTGTATTAAGTCCAAATTATTCTCCTAAAGGTCATAAATACGTAAAATTCAAATTCAAAATTTTAAAAAAATTCAAATTATTCAGTCGTGTATAATTATTTTAGTTCGTGGAACTACTACAGTCAGAAATAATCCTTCCTATTCTTTTAAGGAAGAAGGAGATTCCATCTTCGGTAATACCAAACGAATAATAGTGAAATTCATTTCATCCTCTACTGTATTATTTCCATCAACAGAAATGTGAAATACTAGATGGTGAATTGTATATCGTAAACGATAATGTGGCAGCCCCAAATTAGTTGATCCGTGTACAAGGTAGTTTCTCTCTCTTTCTCCACTTCCTTTACTACACCATCAACTCAAACTGTTGCCTTACTTGCTGCTGCTGCTGCTGCTAGAGTGAGTAACTGGCAATGTGTTTCTAATTATGTATAATTAACGACAATTTAACCTCAACTTTAGATCACTTGTCGACTTTCTATTCGTAATGATTTGGCTAATTACAATTTAAACACCACAAACTTGCAGCCGTGAATGTTAATAAGTACAGCTTTTAGGAATCTCGTTTCTCATTGCACGACTCATCACTTGAAGTTTCACCGTGACGTTGTTTTTCTTCGCTGGTAACCATCTCTCTAAAAGGACGTCTAGTTGTACCTTTATCACCTACATTTTACCTCACATTTCTTTGATATAGAGCAATGGAATGTACATAATTACCACAAAAACTACAGTTTAGAATAATTTAATTACATTTAAAATTAAAATAGATTTAAAATTAAAATAAGTAAATTAAGATTATAGAGAAAAATACATTAAAAATAACGAGTATACGACATGAATGACTGAACCAAAGGAATAAGCTAAACTAATTTGGAAGAGTAAGTGAGGATTTGCAATATAAAATCAAGATTAAACATGGCGCCAGGAATGACGCAGAAAGAATTAATGGAGAACGATTTCTTTTGTGATGTAGAGAAAAAAAATGTGCACATCTTTTAAATGTTACAAGCATCTTTAGGGCAGCTAAAACGAGTTGATTACCTCTTTTGTACATTTTCACCTCAGATCACATAATAAAGACATCAATAAAACAACTTTGTATACTTTTTTTCGTTCAAGTTAGAGTGGATATAAGTATGTTGAGGCCTTGTATTCATAACTTAATTGAAATACGCTGACAAGGTTTATTCACTACACTTTATGACAAAAACCACACTAGCCTCACATTTTAGTGTTTTATCACCACATTCAGACAAGAACACTGAGTGTTTGTTTGAAAAAAGGTTTTGATAGGACACTGAACGTCTCACTCATAGTGTGTGGTTTTAGTATTAAAGTGCACTCTATAAGCCTCGTCAGCGTATTTTAATTAGCAAGTTAGTGCATCCGAACAAGGGTTTTGGTTGAAACAAAAGAAGCAAATAAGAGTTGACGGAATCAAACTAGTATTGTACAATATATTCCAATTTTATTATTTTATTCATTTCATTATTTCTTAATTTTATGTGTTACCGTATATTTAGTTTGTAAGATATTTTGGTTTAAATTGAGTTGTCTTTAAGACTCGTTTCTCGACGTCTAAAGTGTAATGGATCATGATTAAATATTAAAATTAATCTCAACTCCAATGTGACAATTAAGTAAGTCAAAACAGACAGTGAGATTATTTATGTTCTCATAAGTACTTTCCTACGAAAGGAAGTTTTTTCCGCAATAACCATGATTCGACCTTGGTTCACAAGAAATAAGAATTGTCACATGTATTCATCTTTTTCACAAGTGATGTACGTCGATCTGAAAATCTATTAGTGATGTGAAAGTTAACACAAGAACCTTTCTAAGAAGTGTTTTTAAATTTTGTAAACAGTTTCACCTTGAACAGTTGTAGTTTATCCCAGATGAAAGTTCCCAGTACTTCCTTCAATTCGAAAACGGACTGATATAAATATTACCTAAAACTTCTCTTTATACGCACTCACCCAGACGCACTCAGGTATACGAACTCACGCAGACGCACTCGCTCAACCACCGTCATTGAGTATTCGACTTCGATACAAGTCTGCACTCCTGCATTAGCCAATGAATCGCGAAACAGTTATCTTCAAAATTACAATCTATTTTGGACTCAGAAAAATTACAGAACTTTATATATTTGGTTCAAACACGCTTGAGCCATTCGTATAGTGGTAAGTGACAATTTGAACTTTGATTACCAAGTGCAAATCATTGGACAAACCAACGCAACTGAAAACATCTAAAATTCGAAAGGTATGTTGCTCGCTCTAAATTTAATTATGTTGCTGTATGTATTCAATTTGGTATAATTTTGATAATTGGAGCTCTTTTAAATTCATTTGTATTCTTTGTTATTCAGTATTTCAATGTGTTCAAATATGTAAGTAAATTCTCGTTTGACTCTTGATCCAGTATTCCGACGTCGACGAGATGTGTTGACATAATCTTTTAATTCTTTGTTTAGCTTTTTTAAATAATCTTTGTATATTTGATATATATATGAGCTACGTCTACCAATAAAAGTATATTAATTGTTTATTTGTGTTTGCTCTACTAAAATCCCAGTTTGTTAAGGTGTTCACCACCTAACTTCTACGTTCCTTCCCGAGAATCCAGTCATTTATCACTAGAGACAGGGTCGTTTTGGAAATAGTCTATTGTTTTAACCAAATGCGTTGCAAAAACCATAGTAAATCCTTCCTTTTCTCGGTATTCATTGAAGAAATCAGTTGGACAAAAATACGTGAGCTGGTGTTTATCATAAATATTGTGAATAAATTCTGTACAATGGGAGTTTAAAAAGTTATTCTGAAAGAGTAAATGAGCAAGAAGGACATGATAATTTCCCCACACTTCTTGAACAAACTAGAGCCCTACAATTGTACATCGACATTGTCCGGTTCCACCAAGCCCAGAAATTGCTGTTACCGCCAATAAAATTAATTTTATCTTATCTTTATTACCAAGCCCAGAAGAATATCGAGACGGGACAGCACGCAAGGTAGCTGTTTGAGTTAAATAATACTTTTTAACAAAATATTCTAATTTTACTATTTTAAATCTACCATGGTAAACATATTTTTTTAAATAAAAAATTACATTCTTCATTCACGAAAGAATGTAGTAAAGTAGGTGGTCCGAATCTGACCCACCTTAACTTTGTTGATTTTTTCACTACGAAAGACTATTTATTCGTGCGAATCGACTGAACCATCAAGTTAGGAGACAATTTGGACAAACGGAAAAAATAAATATGCTTCCTTGAAATGACGTATAAAAATGTAATAAATCGAAAACTAAAATGTTGCCAGTGAGCTATATTGGGAGTTCCCAATATGGCTCGCTATAGAAAACAAGAGCGTATGGCAAAAGTGATGTGTAATATTTCTATATTACTTATATATGCTAGGTACTGAGAGATATACATTACAAGCATACATAATTTACCGTATATGACATTGCAAATATAAAGAATATTAATATAAAATGCCAAAATTCGTAAAACAAAACAAAAAACAAGCGAATATACGAAAAGTAAGAAATATGAATAAAGAAGAGGTTTAAGCAAAGAAGAAGTTTACAAAGTCACGTCTCACATGAGGGACAAAGAAATGGTCCGTGATTTTGAGCGGTGATTCCAACACACTCTTCACGAACGTATCTGCGCCACGACAAGCAAAGATGCATATCTGCAACTTTGTCTACCTGACAACGGTAACAAACCAAGATTCACAAGACTTGGAGCAACTCAGTGCCGGTTCTTCAGGACTATTAGAAGCAGTTGCTGAAATTTTGGTCATTTTAAACGTGATGACGCTTGCTTTGTTTTGGTTTTAATCTTCTTATTCTTTGTCTTGGAATTGATAGCTTTCGTAGATAGCACCTTGCTTCTAATAGTCCTGAAAACCGGCACTGAGTTGTACAAAATCTTGTGAATCTTGGTTTCGTTACATTTGCCAGCAAGACTAGGTTGCAGACATGCGCCTTTGTGTGTCGTGTAGCAAACACGTTCATGAAGAGTGTGTTGGAATCACCGCTAAAGATCACGTACCATTTCTTAGTCCCTCATGTGAGACGTGACTTTCTAAACATCTTCCTTTCTGTTACACTTCTTGTTTATTCATGCTTTTTTCTTCTTGTATATTCACTTGTTTCACCAATTTTGATATTTTGTATTAATACAATATTCTTGTTTTTGGAATGTTATATAAATTATATATGCTTGTAATGTATATCTCTTACGTTAGTATGTAGCAAATGTGAATAATATAGAAAGATTACACATCACTTTTGCCATACGCTCTTGATTTCTATAGCGGGCAATATAAGGAACACCATGTTCCCAATATGGCTCACTGGCAACATTTTAGTTTCCGATTTATTACATTTTTATACGTCATTTCTAGTAAGCGGATTTTTTTTTTAATTTATCCAAATAGTCTCCCAAGTTGATGGTTCAGTCGATTCGAACGAATAAAGAGTTTTTCTTAGTGAAAAAAAAAAATCAAAGTTAAGGTGGGCCATATTCAGCCCCCTAACTTATTTCAATGCAGTTCTTATTTTGAAGAGACTGAATATTCTGTACAAAGACCCACTGTTTCTAACGAGGAAGCGGAATTTTTCCCCTCATGAAATCTACCCCTGAGAAAAACGTGACGTCACAAATCTTGTGGAACAGTTGCTCTTAGAATTGTGTTCGTGGCCGGAAATTTACCCCCATCCCCAACTAATTATTACATAGCCGGTCAAATTTTGATTCATATGATTAAATTAGAATTGTAATGATATTAATTAAAATCCCTACTCGGAATTTCCCCCCCTGAAATTTACCCCTATTGTCTTTCAAAATACAGTAGAAGGCGGAATTTTACCCCCTTAGATTAAAATATAGTGCAAGGCGGAATTTTACCCTCTCGGAATTTACCCCAAGTTTAAAATAGTAGAAAGCGGAATTTCAACCCCTTGAAATTTACCCCCTTTTTAAAATATAGTGGAAGGCGGAGATGTACCCCCCTCCCTGAAATTTACCCCTAGTGTTTTTAAAATTTTAGTGTAAAGCGGAGTTTCTTCCCCTCATCACAAGTGTCTTCATTGCTTATGTAAATAAACCACCTGAGCATTTGCTTTTCGTTCAAAACAATGAGTAAACAATTCCATCAATTTCCTGAGCAGTTAAAATGATGATTGAATAATTCGTGTCTTATACTTAAATCATGTAAAAATAGGCCTGTTAGAATTTGTACAATGAATTAGGTTACATTAAGAGGTTCACCAAGGGGCATACACTGTAAAAATGGAAGAAACAACATTCATCCAAGAAATGGAGGTAGCTGAGCTGCATCCATTTTTTGGATTAACCTACTTTCAGCCAGCTTTCACTTTCTGTAAAATTTCAAAATGTGCATATATATATATCTTTTCCAACGTATTCTATTGAAGCAGAGCATTTTTTGGAAGAAGAAAAGGTAATGCTCCTTCAAAACTTAAAAAAAAAGTTTAGGGGGTCGGATTTCGATCCAGGGCCCACTAGCACACTGGTCAGATGATCTCGTAACTTAGCTACGGAGGCAGTTGGTGCTCACGGCTTTCCAAGTGATATTTATAGCTAGGATTTTACTGCGAAGGCGGTTCAAAATTTTAAATGTTTTCATTTTACTACGAGGAATGCCTCGTAAAAGGAGGAGAGATACGTTTGCTACAGTGTAAACATTTATACCCAACTTAATTCCTCTTTCCGCCAATGCATCCTTGCCGCCCAAAGTCCACCAGTGAACTGTTTACTGTTCACAGTGTAAAAGCAATATAAACACTCAAAATGGCGGGGCGTTCATAACAAGCTAGTAACATTACTCCTGTTCCTGGATTATAGGATATCGAACCAAGGCTTGAGCTTCATCCAGAAAAGTACGTAACCTCAAAATTGTCAGTTTAGCTTACACTTCGATCAGAAAATGACAGAATTTTAAGCGTAAAATAAGTTGAGAGTTCACCGACAAAACACTTTGGCCAGTTTCAACCCATTTTCAGTTAACGTTAAGCTATTACACTTTAAAATGGAGTTAAGGTTACCAAGCTTTCCCCTAAAGGGCTTACACTATATCCACATTTAAGAGTAAATACAACAAAACGCTAATTTTCGATTTTTATTTCTCCATAAATCTGAGTAACATTCCACTTCGTGTTTCCATTTTTTACAATGCAGTAAAGTACAATCTTAAACCTTTTTTCTATTGAACTAGAATAGAGTGGAATTGTGAAATAGTAGTACTTGAAGTATTCCGAAATATAAAACTGCAATACTTAAAAAAGTATGATACAGGAAACGCAACAATGGTACCGAGATCGAGACGTGCTTTTTCATAGCGAGACGAGACCCAGACGGACACCTTCGTGGCCGAAATGAGACTGAGCCAGACCCCTCGAGACATAAGAAAAATCTACGTTTGTCCAAAAAGGACAATTGGCTGCAGATTCTGTGCGTTT
This sequence comes from Lepisma saccharinum, assembly GCA_022664845.1. Taxonomy (NCBI): domain Eukaryota; kingdom Metazoa; phylum Arthropoda; class Insecta; order Zygentoma; family Lepismatidae; genus Lepisma; species Lepisma saccharinum. The sequence continues at coordinate 7,526 of JAGDQP010047379.1, forward strand.
TCTCCTATTGGGTGATCTACGGATCATGGGCGCCCACAGAAAAATTTCCAGCGCAAAGTTTGTCATGTTCCTTAGTACTCTAAATTTTGCGAGAACTCTCGTCCTTGGGTGTCATCTTCAACTGATGGAAACCAATGGAAGAGTCTCTTGTTTATCTTGCCAACAAAGTTCGGGCCACGACCAACAAGATTCTGGCTATAGGGGAGGAATACTGTAACATTTTCCAGGAAAATGTATTTATTTACTTTGAATTTCTGTAGTTTGCGCTACATTTCAGTTGAGTTAGGGTTATATTTCGTGAATATCTTCTACGGAATTACATTGCAACCATTCCTTGTAATCTTTCTTTTTTTAATTTATTTGAAATTTATTTATTTGAAACTTGAGGGAATTGCAATACTAATTATCATTACAATGAATAATAAATTATTTTACTCAACTGCCGGAGTGCTTCCGGCATATTTAATCACAGCAACCACCAATTGGCAGCTTAATTTGCTGGTATATCATATCTCGGATTAATTACAGCACCGCCAGCATACATCGAGATACCAAAAATACCAGCGAAGTTTGCAGGTACAATTTCCAGCTTAATAAGCTCAATTTGCTGGTCCAGCACATCCAACATAAAATTCTAGAACAACCATCATACTTCGATATACCAGATACACCAGCAGATATACCAGATACAGCAGCTGGTATTTGCTGGTAAGATAAATCCAACAACCTATGCTTTATAATATCAAAGTTTGCTTGTTGAATTTCCAGCATATCCAGCTTAATTTGCTGGTCCTGCATATCCAACAAAATATGCAGTATAACCAACATAAATTCAACAATCCCAGCACAATCAAGCATTTTTTTGCTAGAACCAGCACAAATTTTAACTTGGGGATGCGTTTTATGTAAATTATATGTGCAATAAACCCAACATGGCGGATATGAAAAAATTATACATCTCACAGGCTAAATTGTTGCCTCATACAGTCTAAACCATTTGAGCGATTTAAACAAATGAGACGTCCTTGGATTCGTCTTGATCAACACTGTGTCACAATAAATCCAACATGGCGGATATGAAGAAATTAGTAGATAAGTACGTAAAATTCCATATCAAATGAAAGGATTTTTTTATGCAGATTGCTTTTCAGTTCTTCTCTTTGGAGTCGAATTTTACTTTGTAAACTTTAATTCTTGCTTTCTCGCTTCATAACATGGACATTTTAATTTCTTCCCAAATAAGGAATTCATATTTTGATACAGTGGTATGAATATCTAAAGTTTAATTTGTTTTGGATTTCGTCGTATTTTTCCCTGTACCCTTCAAATGACTATTGATATATTTTAATTGTATCCCTGCTTTCACAATGCCTAACGTTACCGCCGGCAGGGTGGCCGTGCGGTCTGCGGCGGTAGACCAACGGCTCGAAGGTACCGGGTTCGAGTCCTGGCAGGGGCATGGGTGTGGATTTTAATAGCTAAGGGGCGAATCGTGACGGGCCGAAGTCCAAAGTTACTAGACTGGCCCATATAAAAGTAAAGTTTACCTAACACTGCCATATACTTTCAACAGTCGATATTCGAAAATAAAACATATATATTTTGGCCCGTCATTGATATTTTTATGTAAAAGCAAATTTCAAAGACTATTACCATCTTTTTAAGCAAAATTCTTCACAGTCAGCCGGTGACCACTCCATGAGGCAGTTAAACCAAATTAGAAACTGTTTTTGCCATTTGTATATGAAGTGGTATGTACCAACGCCAATCGCTTTTAGGGTAATCAGAGTAATGTTTCATCTTCTTCAAACTCTATTAGATTGGTGAACTGAAATTCGAGGGAAAATATATTAACATTAATGTTCTTTCTAAAAGTGTAAAAAAAATCAATATGATAAATAAAAGTAAAAACCAAGAAATAGGCTCCGTTACGGGAAGAATCAAGCCGTCGAGATCTGAGATACCAATTTTCTTCACATTTCGGCACGTCAATTGTTACCATTTTTAAATTTTGAAATATATGTTGGGCAGGATGATCCAATCTCAAAAAGGTATATACGAATCAAAAGCCGTAAATTAATACTAATGCATTTCTTATATGATTTTACAAATTTAACGTGCATTAAATATATATATTTTTTCTAATTGTGCATACTGAGTGCCGCGTCACGCCATACTAATTAATGCTACACGTCGAACGACTGAGGGGTAAATTTTAGGGGGCATAAAATTCCTACAAGTAATGGTGGAGCGTCTGCGTGACTGTGTGTGTGTGTAAGGGGGGGGGTAAAAATCCGAGGGGGTGAATTTCAGGTGGGTAAAATCCCAGCTTCTACAATACTTAGTTTGACACTGAGGGTAAAAATCCGAAGGGGTAGATTTCATGGGGGTAAAATTCCGGTAAGTGTTATAGAATAATAATATTAAATACAGTTTAAATATTAAATATGATTAACCACATGATTGATTGAGAGTGTATCAAACGAGTGATTATTTTATAAACGAACAACCGAAAAATGTTGGAGGCCGGAATTTTACCCTAATAAATAGTGACATCAAAATTACGTAGAATCCGTTTGGGAGGGGGGTAGATTTCAGGGGGGTAAAATTCCCGCACCCCTTTCTAACTAATTGATTGCGATGTTCTCAAAAACTTCACTTTCTGACTTCTGTCGTTAGTTCATCCTTATACCTAATTATATACGCGTGGAAAGAACACACACAGTGAAGCATACAGCAAAAGGTCTTTTATAGTTAACAAACCTTACGGAACATTTTGAAGGTCGTTAGGGTTCGCCTTCGTACCTTCAAGTATTCCTTTATTGAGTGCTTACAATAGAGTAGTTGGTGTAGTGGTTAACGCCTCAAGTCTCTCAATTTGACGATCAGTGTTCAAGTCAAAATAGAGAGAGGTCAATATTTTTGTTTTCTTTCCTTACAATTTTCTTTTGGCGCTAATGGAGAATGAAATTTTCTTGACAATAAATAAAATAGACCAAACCGCTAAAAGTAAATCATTAACAATTTATATTGTAATACGTCTCTCTTACACATTTTCTCGTTTACTCCTGAACTTGTTGATAGTTACATTGCAGTCAGTCCGTAATCCTAAAGTTATCTTAAAGTTGATAAATACTTTGATTTATGGATAGTAAAGCACATGCATTGGACAGACCTATATCGCGTTGCGGGAACGTGAAATACGTACATTAGCTCATGCGGTATTTCAACATAAAATACCGTAGAAAGGCACACGAACAAATGTGTAACAGACACATACTTACCCCCAAAAAATGAATAATAGAGTCCTAATATACTTTGTTAGCTTTACACATAACAATGTAATGGCCTGTAGTTAAGGCATCGAATGGTTCGCATCAAATGAAACATTTCAAAAGGAAAGTAGGTAGACAGCGAGATTACCCCGATTTCTATTAAAGTTTTCATTATATAGGACACACGGCAGATATAACCTAAACGATACAATTCCTTCCTAACTATATTTTTGCGAAAATAATGGTCAGAACTTCTGTCTACAATCCCGGCATTCGCACCGTGGGACTGAGGAAAATCCGAGTGATCAGAATTGGACCTGTTCCGCTTCTCCAGTACCAATCCGAAGACAGTCACGTTCTCCAGGTTGGGTATATAATAATACACAGCCATATTCAATCCACTACTGGATGAGGCCTCTCCCGGAGGGAGGAGGTGGTCTACTGCTCCCACGCTGACCAGACGTGTTGGGAGAGGAGAGCCGAAGCTCTCACTGTGATCGCTACCTCTTTATTCAGGTAGCTCCCCAATTGGCCTCACGACGCTATCATATTTTGAAGGATACTTTATCTTTTACATATTATGCTGAGCTGTTTCACGTAGCGGGCATAAAATCATACTAAGGATACATCCGTGTTCGATTTATTCTATTCCTGAAAGAGATGGAGGAAGTTTATATTGTCACACATGAGAATGTTTCTCCTTCAGATACATACATGCATTGACTGGGAATATAGGAAACGTCGCCCTGAGAGTGGATTTCTTCGGTCTCGAGATGGTATTCCACAAATATAGACACATCAGTGCGCTACTATCACGAAAATGACAGATTGTGTGTTTACATCTTTGGGTATCTACAAATTATGAAACGTACAGATACATTAGAAAGCGAAAACAAAGGTGTACTGGGAGCGTCAACTGGATAGAAATTGTCATTGGCCTCAATCTCCATTATCTATGTGTGGCAGCTCCAATCTATCCCACGTTCTCCTTTCGAAAGTTTATTTTTTTGTAGTTGCTCAAATTTAAGAGCTTCTTCATCTCAGCTTTATGTCTGAACGTTAAACCGCTTATTTCCACATCTCATCATCGAAGCATTCCGTTGAAAAGGACTCTTGGCAAGGAAAGAAGGGAACGACGAAAATGGAACGGAAATAAAAAGAAAAAAAGAGGTTAAGAAAGGGAACGAAATGGATGACAAAGAAAATTGAGTTTTCTGTCTGCTGGAATGATGAAGCACAAACCCGTGATAAAAGACAGTGAGAAGAAATTAGAGTGCTCACACAAATGATTACGTGTGTGTGTGTGTGGCATTCGGTGAGTGAAATATAGGTTACTCGCAATCCAGTTACGGAATTAAAATTCTTGTTGTTGACATATACATTATTCCCGTAAAGCCATCAGGAAACATTATGTCCATATTCCAGAAAAGTGTTCAGAAGATTAAAGGATTTTCAGACCACCAGGTATGCAACTTGTTTCGTTACGTGAATCTTTTTCTTTTCAGATTTGTTACTTAATTAAGAAATGAACTGAATTATGGTCTTTAGGCATCTATGGCTCAGGTCGGGATAGCTTAGGGGAAAGGAAGGAGCCGACCAGGGGATAAGTTGAAGGTACCATCCTTTCATTTGCCTGGCATGACAGGAAAACCCCTGGAAAAACATCAGTCATGATGGTAAGGCATTAATAGTACGGGGCTCAAGACCCAAAATTTTGGTATATACAATACATTTTGATCTTTATGAAAAAAGAGCGCTGAAGCCGAATCTGATGGGTACATTTTTCACACTCTTGAGCGTTTCGAGACATTACGTCAACAATATGGCTGTCCTCTAATGTATACCTTTTATTATGACGTTCGATGTACAATAAGTATACTAATGTTTGGTATCAAATGAAAGCTCCTTATGCTCGGAGTTGAACTAAATGAGTAATATAGTCTGTATGTTTCACATCCTTGAGCGTATCGAGATATGACGTCATCAATATGGCCGCCCTATAATAAACAGATCTCTTATTAGGTTGTTGATCAATTTCCACTATAACTATACCCATGTTTGGTATAAAATGAAAACCCTAGGTGCCTGGAGTTAAGGTTAATGTAAAGCAATGATATCCAACAAAAGATGGCACCATTATCTCCGTATATGTCTAGTTCATTTTTATCGTTGCACGAAATTTCAATGTTGCTCCTACAAATTCAAGTCTAGAGAGTTCTAACTTTCAGGAAAGAAAGTTCATAACCAATTCAAGGGTTCGAGTAATGCCGATTTTTCCATTTCTTTCTCGTATATTGTTGAAAGACCTTCATTGTTATAGGTTTTGATCTTCACAATAACAATCATGCGATTTCAACAACAAAGGAAAAAGAACATTCGAAATCGGCATTGATCGAACTCTTGAATTGGTTATGAACTTTCTTCCCTGAAAGTTAGAACTCTCTAGGCTTGAATTTGCAGGAGCAGCATTGAAATTTCGTGCAACGATGAAAATACATGAGGCATATACCGAGGTAGTGCTGCCATCTTTTGTTGGAGATCGTTCCTTTACATTAATCTTAATCAAGAACAATAATATGGTCCATATGTTTCACATTATTAAGCGTATCGAGATATGACGTCATCAATATGGCCTCCCTGTAATTCTACACGTCTCTTATTAGGATGTTGATCAATTTCCACTAAATATACCCATGTCTGGTATCAAATGGACGCCCTACGTGCCTGGAGTTAATTAAGAACAGTAATATGGTCCGTATGTTTCACATTCTTAAGCGTATAGAGATATGATATCAATATGGACGCCATGTAATACTACAGGTCTCTTTATTAAGACGTTGATCAATTTCAACTAAATATACCCATGTTTGGTATCAAATCAAAGCCCTATGGGCCTGGTGTTAGTCAAGAAAAGTAATATGTCTATATGTTTCACCTCCTTGAGCGTATCGAGATATGACGCTTTCAAAATGGCCACCCTATAATACCACAGATCTCTTAATATGACGTTGATCAATTCCACTAAATAAACTAATGTTTGGTTGCAAATGAGAGCCCTCGTTGCCTGGAGTTCATCTAATGAGTACTATAGTAAATATGGTTCATATCCTTCAGAGTATATATTAATTGATGTTTGTGTAGTATTGTGGATAATCTACTGTCCAAAATATTGGACTGTTCGATCATTTCTGAACGGATTTGAAAGCCACATATGGAAAAGACAAAAGGTGACGTATAGTATTTGACCGATATTTCCGTTTCACTCCCAAAAGTAGAACACGTATATTAAGGAACAGTTCTTCGGTACCATGTCATCATATGCCTACACTGGACATCCCGTTTCCAGCACAGCAGACTATTTTGTCTGTAACATAACACAGAAAGCTGCAAGGCTACCTCGTACAAGAAGTAAGCTGGTCATAACATCATCCAATACAATATCACCTCAAGTAAACAACGGTGTGGTGTCTCAACGAGATATCGAGACTCATCCTGAAGAGGGAGGTGTAATTCTAATTTCACAGGCAATAATGATAGCCATGGTGGGTGACATGGATATTACTGCAGTTTGAAATGACACAGATGTATATGTTTTTAATGCACCAGTATGTACATACGTTAAAGTGTGCTTGTATGTTGGAAGATTCAGAAGCCTAAATAACATCGACAGATATCAAAGCGACACAGTTGCCGGATTATTTGGCAAGGGAACACTAAATGTCTTAGTTATTTAAATCCGAAAGTAAACTGAATAAAGTAGACAACAAAAATGCGTCCATCGACAATGTTATTCTTGAATCAACGCGATTCATAGGATTATGTTACGGTATAAGAACAGTATTTGCATGACACATGTTCGGTTCCAAGCTTGGAAGAAATTATATCTGGTAAGAATGTGTAATCCATGCCCAAACTTAGGACTCTTCCACCACCAACTGAAGCATTTAGGGTAAATGTAAACGAGTACATTACCAGGCATGTGTTTAGAAAGACGCTTTAAGAAAGAATCCTCCTGATATGAAGCTAACACACTATAGTTGGACTAAAGACGAATCTTTGAAATCATTTATAGCAACACAGTTACCAACAGGAACAGGTGCAACGCTAAAGCATATTTTACAGATGATCAGTTGTTATTGTATTGCATATAGGACGTGTCTTACACAGTGTAAGTGTGCAACTATGTAATCTTTCATGTACAAGTTTTGCCAATGCTTTGAAAGTGAAAAATGCTTAAATACA
>JAGDQP010047380.1:3720-15042 GCA_022664845.1 Lepisma saccharinum
TTATTATTATTATTATTATTATTATTATTATTATTATTATAGTCTTACTGCTATATTTGGCAATGCAATTAACTGTTTTGTTTGTAGAAAATGGAATAGTATGCTGAAATTCTTGACCGCAGCCTTGTTGCCCACTAGAACATTTGGTTGCGCGACCAATTCACGCACAAAATCGCAATTATGCTTAATTATGGAGAGTACCGCACAGAAGGCAACTTGGTCTCAGGGACACGAATTGGTCGCAGAGAGAATCGCAATGTCCGAGATTCCTAACGCGACACGAGAAAGTAGTGAAAGTCCCTTTCCATGTATTCTTATGGATTACCGTTACTAGGCGATTTGATCCTTCAGTTTTAAATAGGGTTGACAACCGTTTTTATTCCCGACCTCTTTTTGCCACGACAAGTGAGGATTTGAGCAAAGAAGAAATAGTCAGCGATATATATTTTTATTTGTATTTCCTATAAATTTTCATCAATATCGGGTGGCAAACATCTTTGCTTCAGTTCATTACATTTTAATTATGTGATCACGACAGAGTACATCAACATATCAAGGATGCGACCATTAACAGGTAGTCCACTGGAGCAAATGTTGCCTACAAATTAAGACGAGATAGAAAATTGTCTACGGAAAGCGAGACAATACAGAACTCTTCTAATATACAATATAGAGCTTTTCAAGATGTGACACCCTTTATCTCTTCTCGTGGGGAAAGCAGGCTAGAGGAATATGCAATCATCCCTCCTCGATTACTGTATAAAATTAGCTGCACGTTGCAAATGAAGATCCTAGGCACGAATAGACTGTTGAATAATGTCCCATATTTGCTCGATAGGGTTAATGTTCGACGATTCATTGTTGTCAATGTGTTGGTAGTTGTCAGGATGTTCCTCAAATCTATCCGCACCATTGCGTCCCGGTGACATGGCCCATTGACATCCTAGAAAATCCCAGATTTAGCAGGGTACACGTCGATAAAGGCTGGAGATGATACAAGCACTTATCAATCAATGGCGGTTCACATGAACCAGATGACCCAAACCATTAAAAGCAAACACGCCCCACACCATGACGGAGACACCAAGAGCTCGCAAAGTGCCTTCCTGCCTATTTGGGTCCAAGGTTTCAGGAAGCCTGCGTCACACTCGGAACCTACTATCCGCGCGTAAGAATTGGAAACGCGACTAATCTGATCACGCTACACGCCGACAATCCTCTAAGATTCAATACACGTGTCCTCAAGCCCATGCGAATTGCAACCAAAGATGGACAGCGATCAGTAGTGGCATATCTGTCTGTCTCCGGCAATAATGCCCCATGGAGACCAAATTGCGCAGTACTCACCTTTGAGCTATATTCCTGGAACGTCCTGCAAATGTTCCTGTTCTCAGATTACGTACTGTTGCTTGCCCGTTAGCCCTGACAAGTCTGCCCACATGTCGCCAGTCGCAGTCATTCATCACTTGTAGTCGGCCATTCCGTTGTCCCTGATGGGTCGTAATGCCTCCAATCCGGTATTCATGGTCCATCCGTAACACTGTGGAGCAAGTAAAGTTCAATCAATGTCCGCACGACTTCTGGAATTTCATGCGCCATTCGACTAGCACCAACTATCATCCCGCGCTCAAACGCTGATAATTTCCGTTACGTTGTCATCGCTACAGCACACGTAGTTTCACCGCACTCACAGAAGTCCAACTGACTACAGTGCAAATGCTTGTCGCCCCTCGATCGAATTACTGCGAAGATACCGCGTCGACAACTAGTTCCTTGCAATTATTTCATGACTTTTGGCTCTTCATTGTATATTCACCGGATACATCGATTCATCAACATGTTGACTTTTGGTTGGAACTTTTAATACAGGCACAATGAAAACGCTTTTCGAAATAATTATGAATATGTAATAATTTTCACTTAAACCTTATGGGAACAATGAAATTACGAGAATTAACGTCTGGTATTTTGTTGAAAATAACAGAATTATTGGAAGAAGACATCGTCTAAAATGTCTTCAGTCATGGCGTCAGATAATAAGATTTTCAGATATCATGAAAAATGTAGAAAAAAAGTAAAATTGCAGGTTATTCAACTGCTAGTTGTGGGAACATAAATATGATTGTCACTGAAAGATTATAATAGAAGGAAAAAAAGAAGAAGTACTTCTGGAAAATAGGTAGCAGTGAGTATTACGTATTTATTTAACAATCTCCAGATGTAGCCTAATGCTGGACATATAAAAGTGGATGTATTAAAAACAATGAGAGGGGAAAGAATTTCGGAAAGAATAAGCTTGGTCTTATTCAAAATACTGTTTCAGAATACCAATGGTCTGGTTGAGAAAAACAAGCAAGAATCTTAATTTGTTTGGCTGACACCGGGAATCAAACCGTATCCACCCTATTACAAACCGAGCGCCCTACCGATTGCTCTATCAAATCGAAATATATAGTAACAGAGAGATGGAGCCAGCGATTTTACCAGGATTTTTATTTAATTAAAACAAGCTGAGAACCTTGTTTGTTTTAAAAATAAAGTCAAGTGTGATAGCCCTGTCAAATTGTTTTAGGTAAATTATATCCAAATATAATTTTATCCACACAGGATTTTCAACTTGAACAGTGTAAATTTAAAGTTTGTAAGTAAGTAGAGTTTACAGTTCTTAATTCGGTTTTAAACAGTAAACGTTTTAAACGTGGAATGTGTACTCGGCGCTTTGGAGAGGGTCCCATCCTCCATTGATGGATCTGGCAGAATCCCCGGACAATGCTTCGAATGATATCGGATAGAAGTATGTGGTGAAATATTTCTGTGCAATGCAGAAAGAGGAAAGCTGAACAAGCTTGCTATAATCGCAGCGGCGTATTACTTTCCTGAATAGAAAGCTGTTTAGCGGAGCCCCCCGTGGTCAAGATGTTTAAAACAGATGGTTACTACTATTCCTTTTATTCCCATATATATGAGTTCAAACCCAGAAACAGTCAGAACTTTTTTTTCAGCTACATCAGAACGTTCAGCTTTTGTTCTCAACGGAAGACAAATGATGTTCACAGGAAAATTAAGAGAAATATGGTGACGTTAATTAACAAATACAAATGATCTAATAACGGGTAAAGAGGGTAAAGGTAATAGGTACAGAGGGTAAAGGTAATAGGTACTAAAACTATTACTAAACATCATCAGTGAGAACTGCTACGAACGGTCAGAACAAATTCATTGAGCTCCTAAAGGCGGAACCTAATATTTCTATAGACATGGGTCCGAACCATTCCGCACAATAAACACCACAGACTTGAACCTGGAATTAAACTGTTCTTAAGGGCAAAGTATATCCAGTATTGTAGAACAGTAGATGAAGTCTCGTAGTCTAGTATATCTACTATATTATAATTGAGTCGTCCATTTCCAAACCGCATCTTGTCCACCAAAATCCAAATTTGAGATATTGGCAGTATTGAAACCATGGTATTCATAGCTTTCATATTATGAATGCTTTACAGTTCCAAACTATCCGTAAAGCCATGAAAATTACGTTCAAATGTGGGACATTTTGTCGTACAGTTACAAACTGGCTTTTGTCCACCAAAATGGCGGAAGAAAAATTTGTTTAATATGCAGGACCAAATAGCTTCTTGTCCCTTATACATATGTAGTGCGTAAATGAAAACAGTTTCAAAGTGACTCTCGTCCACAAGTCACAGCAATATTAAGATAAGTTAAAAAATGTTGTTTTCGCATAATACAGTAACTTCTAAGGCCCATTTGTTGATTTGTAACGCTTGGCTCTTGTTGTTTCCGTCAAAACAAATCATATTTCAACGATCAATTTCATTGTCTCATCCACTCAAACACGAGGTAGGGGCCTGTTTTGCACTGTGCCCTTCCATCATTTTGGGTTCTTTTAATGTGGTTGGTGATCTATAGAGATTCATATTACATCTAGTTTGCTGTGTGTTCAATCTAATAGGGCTAATGTGATGGGGGAAGAACCACAGACATCACACGTTGTAAAATATTCCACCGAAAAATCGTTAATGAGTAAGTTGTCTGTTACAGGAGCAGATCCGGGAAAGGCTAGGAAGAAGGTAGGAAATCATCTTGCATGGAAGAAAAACATGAATAAGAAAGTCCTTTATTTATCAAAATCACTGCCCGCAAGACCTTTATGTATTCATTCTGAAGTAAAAACTTTTGCTCTTATGATGTGTCGATGCAAGATGTGAGAACGTTTCATGATATTTTTTATCCGAAGTCAGTGGATTACAGGTCGGTAAAAGTATACCAAGGCAATTTAATTTTAAAATATACCAATTCGCACATGCCCAAATGCCAGCGATGTAGAGGAGATCACAAACAAATTACCAACGCTTGGAACAAATATTTCATGCCAGTAAATTATGATGGAAAAGCGCAGCAGGTATACGTTTGTCAAAGAGCATTTTGCGATTTTACGGGCTTTAATAAAAACGGATTCAAAGGGTATGCCGTGAACATCTGAAATATGGAAAGCTTGTAATGAAACATCGAGGTGGTGATCGCCGTTCCGTTTCGTGTGCCGAGAAAATACAATCAGTCAAGTCCTTCATTGAAAGCCTTACGCCTTTAGGATCTCATTACGGTCGCAACAGAGAAACCAAAAAACAGTACTTGGACAGTAATCTGTCAATCAAAAAACTTCATGATATGTATAACAATAAATGCTGAGACGCCAGTCTTAAAGTAAACTACGAATATTTTCGTTGCATATTTGTTTCTGAATACAATATCAGTTTTCAAACTCAACCATCTGATCAATGTTCAAAGTGTATGGCATTTCAAACAAAACTGAAACTGAACAAAGTTGATAGGCAGCTGGAAATAGATTATGAAAATCACAAGCGTCGCGAAAAAGCTTTCTTAAGCATTTGCAAACACAACAAGAAAGGACTCTAGCATTGTCTTTTGACTGCCAAAATAATGTGGTTTTTCCGAAATTTCCTAATCAGGCAGCGTACTATTTTCGGCAGTTGTACGTGTATAACTTTACTATCTGTGATGGTATATCCAAGGGAAATCTGGGCCGCAACAAAGCTTTTATCTTTACTTGGACTGAGGTAGATAGTCACAAAGGTTCGACCGAGATTGCTACATGTGTATACCACCAAATGGCAAACATCAACATGGAAAAATGTGAAGTTGTTCGTTTATTTGCTGACAGATGTGGGGGACAGAATAAGAGCTCAACCATGAACGGAATGCTCCGAACAATATTCCTGAGGTTAAATTATTGTTTTTTCCCATTCCAGGCCACTCGTACATCCCACCTGACAGAGTGATTGGACGAATAGAAAAAGAGTTACGACAGATGAGTGCTATTATAACTCCAGAATAATATTTCGAGGTTTTTCAAAAGCATGGACAAACTTTGAAAGTTGGAGATAACGTTCACGTATATGACTGGAAAACAGCTGTAGTAGACGTTCTTCTAAGGCCTGCTCAGTAGCATTTCAAGTTTGCAATCACCAAGAGATTCATAATCAGCAGAGGAAACGTTACGACTGCAAAAGCGCTTGTTAGAGGTAAGAGCACACACAGCTCCGACGTTGATGCGCCAAGAAAAGTGTGTAAGAGAAAAAAAACGCCACAGTTATTTTACCTTCCATTAGCATATGTGGCATTCCTGTAAATGAAACCAAAATGCGTGATGTTAGAAGATTGCTTCAACTGCATTTTGGAGCGGATTGGCAGGATATTCCTTCCTCGAAATTCGACATGGATATCAAAAGTGATGGACTCAGAGAAGAAGAAGGATCAGATGACGATGCCGGAGGAAGAATGGGAGATTTGGAATATACAGTATAAGTAGAACGAGATAATGGTTCACACAAAATTAATAATCAGTTTTAGAAACTGTTGTTGACGATGCTAATACACTTTGCTTATGCGAGTTATTTTGTTTTTGTTTAGTTTCGTGAGTTTTCAAGAAAAGTTTCCGTTTGCTTGATAATGTCTTGCCTTGAACAATGTTTCAAATATCTATTTAATAACGTAGACAGTTGTGTTATCCATACATCGTTATATTTCAGGCACTACAACAATAATTTAATTTATCCACTACCACTCTTATCCTGTTTCTATTATAATAAACAAATAATTCCATCATTTTATCAGTCTTGTATCCGAAAAACTTCTTCTCCACGACAAAATGCCTTCGTACATTTCCAAAAGGTATCTTGCCCATCAAACAACTTTACCTCCGATCAACAAATCTGCAATAAATAGCACACATTAATTAACATTTGACGCTCTAGAACATTGTTTTTTCGATTTCTGAAACACTGTACTTTGTGGACAAGATGCAGTTCGGAAATGGACGACTCAATTGCAAAAAAATACTTATTATTATGTGAGTATATAGTAAAATGAAAGTGCATATCAATTAATGTATTTTCATTTTCCACTTCATGCATAACATTCTACCTGCATTGCATAGTCGTCACTTTGATGAACCACAGTATCAACATGCTTCTCTTTTTGTGACCCAACACACAGTTATTTTACATAACACACATCTCGCGAAGTATTCTTTGGTGATTCGGATTACGTCCATATTTTTCTCTTTCAGTGTACAGAATAGTATACACAAAAGTCGGAAACTCTACTTCAAAGGTATTTTTGATGGCATTGAATGTAGAGTTGTATACAATAGAGTATTTACATGTTAGTGCTCATGAACGCAGATTCGATTCCTTGAGTGTCTATTGAACCGAGTGGTTCGCAATCCACCTTATAAGCAACTGAAGACCACGTCCTTAAAAGCTAAGTAGTTTGTTTCAGTCGCACGTGACAATGTTCTCAATAACAGTGTTCAATAATTGTTTTGGTCTTTCCGCCTTGCCTTCATTCTCTTCTTCTCTATTACGCCTAGAACAATTACTGGACCTTTGAGAACATGCCGTCGTAATTCTGAACTCATCTAGTTTCGAAACTACGCATACCTAAAAATATCTTCAAACCAACATCATCATGTTTTGAGGTAAAACACTACTACTCCACCAAGATCTTAATAACCAAGACAAGTTTCGAAACAGCCGATGAACTATGCGATAACAGCAAATAATCATAGATGTGTCGTTACTCTTCGCACATCTCGCCTGAAGTGTTGTCATCCAAGGAGTGTTGTTACTGGTTGTTTTGCATTAATTTTAGAAGCAAGATATTAAAAATTACATTACAATTACAATATGTTTATTATTGAGAAGCTATATGTATAGCCCTTGCAAACAACATACGGAAGAAGGTGACAGAAGTATTGGCCAAGTAAAATAAAACTGTGTTAATTAAAACGTAAATGTTTGCCATTCCTACTCCCTATCTCTTGCATCTCCTTAGACTGATTTATAGTTTATACCTTAAGGCTGTAGATCACCCCCGCCATCTTGGTACGCACTTTCCATTGATTAACATGGGAATTGTTTTACTCGTCTTATACTTTTCATGAGTGTAGTTTTAACTTCTGTTTTCGCAAAGTTTATCGTCATGTTCTCTTTTACTCATGCTACTTTATAGAAATGCAATATTTTACACAGGAACAGTATAATTTCCCGTTAACATATTGTGATTTATATAGCAAATTATTAATAATACATTATAATTATATATTTGGAGAAACTTCACAATCCAAAACTACACAAGAGTCAAAATAACCACCAAGACAAATTTTGTGAAAGCAGAACTTAAATATTCTACATCCGAGCGGCATAAAATGAGTAAAACATTTCCCGTGTAAATCAATGGAAGGAAGGTGCGTACCAAGATGGCGGGGGTGATCTACAGCGTTAACATATGCTAGCAAGAGATTTACCTAGGTTTTATGGTACAGGCTGTAGTCTCCTGGAGCTCGGAGCGACCATAGGGAGGTACGTGGATGCGACTCCCTCCGTCGGCCATCCTGACAACTTTTTCTAGGTTTTGTACATAGCCACACCAGATGAATGCTGGGATGACACTTTCAAATTACATAATCAAACCCGTAAGAAGAAAGGCATATTATTGTAGAAAATGAAAGCTTGCAATCGGCGATGTTAGTTATTATTATAGTAAATTTAGAAAACTACGTGCTGTTTCCAAAAGAGAAATGGCTAATCCTTATAAAATATATCTGCGTAATTCCGAGACTAACATGCTAATGATCCCAAAACTTTAGGACATATGTAAAAAAAAGGAAGTCCTAATGTAACGTACTTAATTACGAGGGGCAGTCCGTAAGGGATGAAATAGCTATTGCGAATGCATTCATGAAAAACTTTCCAGTTATACAAAATGTGTCAAAATATAAATTTGATACTCTAACTCAAAACGTAGTTCCGAAATCTTGGCCCCAATATTCTTATGTTGAGAAACCTAGCTATGGCACACTCTCTCAATTATAAACATTGATTAAATATATTCCTCGAGTATGACTTTTTAAGTCGACACTATTGTGCATTGTGCCTACGTCATTGTACATCTAACTATTGCGTCGTCCGTGGCGATACCCCTGGAGCACGTCGACCAGAGAGACGTTGAAACCGCTATAAAGAAACTGAAACCTCGGTCTTCTTTTGGTCCTGACAAAGTACAGCAATGTGTTATCAAAGATTGTATTGAAATACTGAAATATCCTCTACAAGTAATTTTCAACAAATCAATGGCTACCGGTAAATTCCCTACCAAATGGAAACTTGCTGATATTTGCGGCATACCAAAAAGTGCTGGCACGAGTAATGATCCTAAAAAGTATATCACAATAGCCATAATATTTGCACCAGCCAATGCATTTGAAATTATTATGCATGAACAAAACGTTCGTCCAATTATTTCTCCCTTCCAACATGGATTCTTACCAAAGAAATCGACTGCAACTAACCCTGTTGACTTTATGCATTTCTTAGCTAAACAAATAAATAATGAAGGTAAAGTGGATGTAATTTATACCGAATTTAAGAAGCCTGTGATGTATTAATCACGATATCCTTCTTAGCAACCTTTAACTTTCAAGTTTTCAGAGAAACTTCGTCAGATACTAGAGTCTTATTTGTGTCATCGTAAACTACAAAACGACATCATTGCAATCTCCAATTGATGCAAAACAAATATGTTGTTATCAAACATTACAAAATGTAGTGTAATGTCGTATGTGAAAAAGAGGAAGTATTTGAAATTCGATTACAATATTAATGATTCACCATTGGTCCTAGTAGATTCTATTACGGATCTTGTGTGGCATAAAAGCCCAGCATTTCGTTTGATATGCACATTAAGCGTATTATTAGTGAAGCTCGCAGAAACCTCTGGTTAGTAATCATATTAGGAAGCGATTTTTCAAATATTAATTTTCTAAAAAAAAGTATGTATATATATATATGTATATACAGCTGTCAGAATTAGAATATGCTGCAGTAGTATGACATCCTAATACAAAGAAGAACACTCGATAAATATAAATTATACAGTCTACATTTGTTCGCTTTCTGGCTTACAAAGAAACATGAATATATCCTAAGTTTGAAAAGTACTTTGGCCTACACATTACAATCTCTGAAAAACAGAATAGTTAATTTTCTATTATCTCTCCTACTCAGACTACCACATTGCAATACTAAATCGGAAAGCTTATTGTCAGAAATAGGATTGAACGTCCCGCACAGAGTTATTCGACCTCATGATGGAGTTTTTCATCTCCCGGCAAAAAGAAAGAATGTATTAGATATATCGCGTATTACGAGAATGTGCTCTTTATATCGTTGTATTCTTAAAACGTGTCTTGATATAGATATATTTAATATAAACATAAGTCAATTTCATTCGTATATAAGGTAACTTGTTGTTTTGACAGAATTTATCACTATGCATCTCCAAATATATAAATATCGATATATGTGTGGGTAGAATATGACATGTATATTGAACACCAGAACTAGGTATCCAACTTGTCCTGTTCAAATAATAAATAATTAAATAAATAAGTAAAAGGCTCTGGTCGACGATCTTCCCTCATATTCATTACAAACCGCTACTTCTTGAAGACCCCTTCTTATATTGTATTCTTAATGTCGTCTCTGTCTTCCCGACGTTCTATTTCCTTCCGGCTTACCAAATAAAATGGAATATAACCTTCCTGTCTCTCCCATGCGATCAGCATTGTCTACCTACCTAACTCGTCACGATTTGATTACACTTACAACATAGCGAGAGGTAGTATTTAAATGAGTATACATTCTCTATGTTCTGATTCTTAACCGCTGTTTATCTGTTTTCTTTATTCTCAGTAACAATACTTCTGTTAATCAAAATCTAATTTTGGAAGTTTAAGATGCACAATTGTACAAAAAAATTACTAAACGGACTGAAGATTTCGTTTAAAAAATACGATCGTATACATGACAATCACTTCGGTGATATAGTAAAATCTCGGACAAACAAAATTCTTAATCAATATATATAAAACTGAAAGATTCTGTGAATGCCATACAATTCCACACCCCTTATTGGATTGGAACAAAGTTGACACACATACAGATGCTTATCAGAATAATGGAAACACCTGAACGAAAGTGCAACTTACCAGATTAATATGGTGTCGGGCCACCTTTCGCCTTCAGAACAGCCTTGATGCGACGTGGGATGGAGGCATAGAGGTCGTGAATGGTAGCAAGTGGAATATTACACCATTCCTCGTGCAGGGCATCGGCCAGTTCTGTGAGAGAGCATGGAGGTGGAAATCGTCGCCGGAGTCGTGTTTCCAAGATGGACCACAGATGTTCAATTATATTGAGATCTGGGGATTGGGCGGGCCAGGGGAGGTGTTGAACTTCATCCCGATTATCCTCAAACCACGCTGCAACAACTCCAGCTTTGTGAATGGGTGCATTATCATCCTGGAATATGGCGTCATTGTCCGGGAACAACATCCGGACCATAGGATGCAAGTGGTCTCCTAAAACTGCGACATAATCGTTGGCAGTGATGCGTCCGCGAAGTGTGACCACAGGACCCAATGAAAACCATGATATTGCGGCCCACAGCATCACCGTGCCGCCGCCATGTTTCACAGTTGGGCGGAGACACTGCAGATCATACGCTTCTTTGGGCGTTCTCCACACATAAACACGGCCCGTGGTTTGGAATAGGATGAATGGTGACTCATCCGACCATACCACACGTTTCCAGTCGTCAACGGTCCAAGTTGCATGGTCGCGGCACCATTTGCGGCGTGCTAAAGCGTTCTGGTCCCTGATGAGAGGTTTGGCCCGTGCAACACGACCCCGTAAGTTCATGTCATGTAATTCGCGGCGGACT
>JAGDQP010047381.1:0-15042 GCA_022664845.1 Lepisma saccharinum
TAGATAGGTTATATGTATTTGTATTATACGCAGTACAAACTCAGTAGATCAAAATACAAAAAATACCCACTCCCTGTGATGAATAATTAACTGTGCAGACGTCACTTTCTCGGCTATGAACTCTCCAAAAGTGGTCGTCCAAAGAGTGAAATCCTTAAGATATCTCATTGAGTTGTCGTAGCTCAGTGGTACAGCGTTGGTGTAGCATTCGGAAGGTCGTGGTTTCAATTCCAGCGGCCGACCATCCCGACTGAGATTTTTTTTGAAGTTTTCCTCAGTCACACCAGGCAAATGCCAGGGTGGCACCTACAACTTGGACCCTAGCCGAAACCTTCCGGAGTCCTTGCCCCTTTTCTATTCCGGCCTAAGTCTTAGTTGCCTAAAATTATAAATACAAATTCAAATTTCTTAAGACTTCTCCACAAGGGTCTGCTATTAGTCATTAGTACTTTCTCCTCTTTCTGTTCTAAAAAATATCGTGGCCACTTAAAGATGTTTCACATCATATGTTGATGTCACTATCAACTAATCGCATTCTCTTTCAATTCAATGCCCACCTGATCAGTTTTCTCGGCACACAGGTTGGAAGTCACTGAATAAACGTGTGGAACAGAGGGCACCAAGCTATTTTTATTTTGTGTCTGATAAGTTTTTTGCCAATTTTGTTGAAGATAAGTCTAAGAAAATGGAACCAAATTAAGAACATTTATATATTAAAAGGATTGAGTTGGCAACATTGAGCGATTACAGCCATTAAAACAGTACCAGTAGCTCTGAACTAGTATAGCCAAGAACTTTCCCACAACATCTCTATTGCTTGTGGTTCCTGAGAGATACTTTCTAAATACGTACAATTAGAAACAAACGGACTGGGCAGTATTATAAGGTTCCCTATGGATAGCTACGCTGTCGAGGGCCTAGAAATGAAAGTAATAGTGCAAAGATAGCTAGTAAATTGTGTTTATTTCAGCGCAAATAGATATGTTATACCTTTAACCTGCTAAACTTATCACTAAAATGCGTACAGCAAGCATTATTGTGGAATTAATTCCTTTAATCGCCCATAGATATCTGACATTTATTTTATTTTACTTTTCTTGAATTTGTTACTTTTGCTTACTTTGTGAAACAGGGTTTTAAAATTTCTAATTGGAAACTTTCGTCCAGCTAGAAATGTACTACTAAATTATTCACATCAACTAGTGTAATAGCCTTTCCCTTATCCAAGGAATAAGTTTTGTTATAGAGTTTATCCTTAAAAGGATAATTTAGTTAGTTACTATATTACCACTTATATTTTTCCAATAGGCTATTTGTCTGATATTTTTGTAAAGACACATAGGGACAAAGTAAGTTCGTGTCTTGCTTAATTAGCTGCAATTAACATGTGACCTAAATGCAGGTGGTTTGCTTGGCGGGTGCATTGATTATGTTTGCTACTCACCATTCGTCAAACAACTTACCTGCATTGCGGCCAAAGATATAAAAGCGAATAACTAACCAAGGCACGGACCTACTCCCCTAACTAGTCCAAGTGTACCAGTGTTCGAGGTAGAAGTAAATTATATAAAGCTGGTTTTGGTCTCATTCGGCCGCGGAATCCATCCAAGATTGACACAACAGCCCATCTCTATCCAAGTTGGGATAATGCGTACAGAGACTTCCAAAGTTGCTGATATTGCCATACGATTTGTATACAGTGACATTTTATGGAAATAATTGTTTAGTGGGAAACTAAAGCTCCCACGATTTTTGTTATCTCCTCAAAAAGGAAGATCCAAACATGTTACACAAATTGCGACCCCTTGTCATCCATTGCGAACCCCAAAGTCCTTTGTCCTAATACACCTATACAGGTTTGGACAAAATTATCTCAGCTCTTTCACTGAAGAAAGGTGAAGTCAACGTTCTCCGTGAAGAACTTGCATTTATGGTCATACCGTGTTAGATGTTTACGAATGCTATCCAGTTGTGAGTACCGTGCTGCATGTCAAGATATTTTCCATGCGAACAGTATACATTATATTATACAAACCAAGAGTGAGATGAACCCTGATATATATACATTTATTTCAAACTTTTAACGTTACTTGTTAATTAGTGAGGGTTGTAATGGTGCAGCTTTAGCTCCAAGCTCCTCTATATTAGATTGCACTAGTTTTAATTGCGTTAGGTCAAGCTTCACTAGGTTTGATTGCCTTAAGTCAAACTTCACTACATTTGATTGTGTTACGTTAAGTTGCGTTACGTTAGGTCGGACTAATGGGTTGTGCATTTTAAACAAAAGTCCTAATGTCTAAATGGAAGTTTAACTATGTAAAGATATTTCTATTAAGTTTGCAAATATGTTTCTATTAAAACAATGTTATGTTTCTGCGCAGACAATGTTTATATTTTATACGTTTATCGAAAGAATAATTAATTGGGAAACCATCATGTCTTAACGATATCAAACGCAAATGTCCAAATCAGACAAACAGTAAATCAGATATAAACAAAACCAGCTCTCTGAAAAGCTGTGCAATTTGTAAATCAAAAGTTAATTATGTTTAAGCAATGTTACCTTTAATTGCCGACAAAATATTCTTTATACGAGTGAAAATTAGTTGACAAATCACAAATTGAAGTTGATATGTTGTCGTTGGTGAAATTATCTTTTACAGGTGTGTGTTACTGCTTTGTCTTGTAAATTTATTGTGTCAGAAAGCGATTGGAAGTTCAATGTTAGGCCGTAGTCGTAACAGTGACACTAACCGATAGATGGCGGATCTAAATGCTCGTCTAAAGTAAGATGAACTTTCTGTTGTAAATATTTCTTTGGGAGAATGATTTTGCATCGTAAACGAATTTAATAATGATTGTGTAATGTAGTTTGCCATGAGACATGGTTTATGAAGACTTTCACTCATGATGAAAGATACCGTTTTCTCTTTATAAAGACAAAAGTTGTATAGTGTACCTAGGGAGGATATTAGATCATAGTAGGAATTCTGAGGATGATCTGATTTGAAATGTATCAAGTTATAATTAAACATCTTCAAAATTTTACTCCTGGCCGGTATGCTATCGTTAACCCAAGATTATTCTTAGAAAGGAAACTTATCTTCTGCGCACTAGATGACCTGTTATCTTGGCGCCCGAATTCAGAATAAACGCCCTGAGATATAATACAAACATCTGAATTCAAAGGAATAACGTTTTATTATTAGTAAAGCATTAGCAAAGAGTGTAGGTAGGCCCCTAGCGTTACTCTCGCTGATGTTCAACTGCGGACCCATCTTAGATGACGTCACGGTTTGGACACCTGTGTGTAGTCTTCTCTGCGTGAGTTAACACGCAGGTTAAATTATCAAAGTGCGCTTTTCTATGATCATAAATACATCTATTTTGTGTATATTTATGTTTATTATAAATTTTATTGTGTGTATATAAATCGTAAAAAGTACATGTGTGTTTAAATTATGAATAATTATAACAAATGTGCAATTACAAACTGTAAAAATATAGGATTTAACAGTAAAAGCGTTAGATGTCACGCTTTTCCCCAAGATAAATATATGAAGGAGGAGTAGACTTTGGTACGTAAAAGAAAGGCCATATTTAACAAAAGTAGTGCTAAAATTTATTACGTACACTTTCTTCCAAAAAAACAATAAAAGAGATAGAGTTTGTCATTAAATTGATCTTTAAGAAAAATGTTACGAGCAGGTGGCACTCAATCTACGTATATATTGAACTACCAACCACTTAGAAAAATATTTTGTACGTACATGATCGTTTGTTTTGGGTATTTTGCCATTTGAAATATGTACGAAGGAAATAATTATTTTTAAATATTAATTTTATTACACGTATAAGCTGAATGGTGATAAATGGAGATTGGTGATAAATAAATGGAAATGCATAGATTGCTCGTTCCGTAATTGAGAAGGTCTGGGTACGAATCATTGAAGCGACCGTCCTAAATAAAGTTTTCCGGATCTGCAAGCAAATGCCGGGATGGTACTTTATCGCCACGGCCGTTCCCTTAATTTACAACTTGGATATGCAATAATAAATTTTAAAATTTTATTAATGTATCTGTTCAATAACTTTCTGTGTCCAGTAGGCCTACACATGTCGGTTCAAAAGTGCATTAATTTCTTGTTGTGTTATATAGTGTAGCTGAGAAAAGGTACGATTGAAAAGTTATGTATAAGTTATAATTCCTTCCTCTTCGAAAGGAAAGGATATAAACTATCATCTTTTGTGTGTTACTAATTATATTATTGACAATCTTTCGACAATGTACACTATACATGGGCTTAAATTTTATTTTATATTGGAGAAAGAGTACATTTTTATCCCGATACGCTTTCAAATCGCTGATCGAGGTAGTTGCATGGCCAAAGGAGTTAGGCCAGTCCCTCCAAAGCCGCGAGTTCGAAACCCGCCTTGGGCATGTTTGTTTATGGATTTTAATATGCACTGTACTCGTATAATCGGACGGGTTGAGGTTGAAAGTCACTAAAATGGCCCATATATACAATTATGAAGCTTCAGCATAACTCGAGGGCTATGTTTTTCTGCATTTCTCATTGCACTATGATAATAATAATAATTATTATTATTAAAATTCTAGAAATAACATTTATTTTTAATCTTGTCAAATACAGTCCAAAAGTAATTATACATCCTCAAAGAACAAAATTAAATGGTGAGAAAGAAAATGGGGAAAGAAGATGCCCTGGTCTAAAAGAAAGTACCATTCCGGTAGTTGCTTTGAAACACTAATGAAGAAAAAGGAAAATTATCAGTTAGAATTGCGTGTCCCGAGATTCCGATTGAACAGATTCGCTTTTGGCATCAGCACATTACCATGGTAAACTTTGGTAAACTTCATTTTTATATGGGCCAGTCTAGTAACTTTGGACTTCGGGCCGTCACTATTTGCTCTTTAGCCATTAAAATCCACACCCATGCCCCTCGAGTCGATGGCCTACCACCCTTAGACCGCACGACTACCCGGTCGGCTGCATTACCATGGCTCAACAGTGCTCGATTAATAATAATAATAATAATGTACTTTCCGTAAAATTATGACTGTTTTAGAAATACAACAAATACGACTGAAATGTAGCAAGTAAGATACATGTCTCAAATACTAATTTATTGATTAAAAATACACAAATGTAGTTCAGTGTACATTATTTTAGGTTCTGTTATCTTGTGCAAATATTCGATTTATCTAGCACAAAGACATTTTTCAGCACTGATCACGAGACGTCAGACATGCGGTGCGATTCAGTAATTGTATTTTTTTCGTAATTATCTGTTTAAATTTAAGCTCTTGTTCGTATTTGTATTTGTAAATTACACGAATCTCATTAAGTATCCTTCCAAAGGAAATTGTTCTTTAGTATTGCCGGTAAAAAATAATATAATTAGTCCCACACAGTAAATTATAAGAAATTTATTGAGACAGAATAGCTGCAGGGGAAGACGACTATCTTCTCGTGTCCAAACGATGACGTAACTTGCGCCTCAACCAATGGGTACTGCTTTCCGGGTAACACTCGTAAGAGCTCCCCTGGGTATGCTATCGTTAACACAAGATAATTCTTAGAAGGGAAACCTACCTTCTGCGCTCTAGATGATCTGTTATATTCGCGCCCGAACCCAGAAGAAAGGCCTTGAGATATAATACAAAAATTTGAATTCAAAGGAATAACGATTTATTATTAGTAAAGCATTATCAAAGAATCTCATAACAATATGCATGTAATCGTAGCTGAGAGAGCAACGTGATATTTACATAATGGCGCCCAACGTGGGGCTGCGTATACGGATGTAGTCAGTGACAGTGAAGAGAAAATGAAACGTGTCAGGAATTATCGTTTTGATATCTATAGAAGGGAGGATCCAAGTAGTAAAGATGTATTATTATTTCTTAAAGATATGTGCCACGGTTTTAATAATAGAATGGAATAGCTATGGAAAAACAACAAGAGTGACAAGAGGTGGAAAGAACTTTTTCCAACGAAAGTTATCTAAATCTTCTGAAGAGATATATTAAAAACTACAAACGCCAGAAGCAGTACAAAGTGCAACTATAAAACTACATGAAAGTCAAGAGGTTGAAATGGTTATAACTAATAAAGAAACGCTAAATCTTGTTGTGGAAAAAGCAAATAAATTAATGTTATTAAAACCTGAGGATGGAATTACATCCATAGTATTGAAAGAAGTACAAAACATGCATTCTCAAATATTAGAGCGGAAATTAAAGTCCAAAACCCTAATTAATAAGAAGAAGAACGGTAAAGCACAGAAGCGAAAACAACGGTGGAACTGCCAGAAACAAAACGAAAATGACACAACAGGAACAAAAGTACAATATATCAATCCAATTAGATAAAACAAATTCTAAGAAAAATCTCCGATGGTATGGAAAGAAAGAAGAACGACGCATCTAACCAGAAAACCAGTATGCCAAATATTTTAGGCAATGGTCAGATGATCCACTTGGACTCCGACAGGAACTGATTGAGGAAATTGAATATTATTATCTGAACTTAGTGCCATACTACTTATTTAATGAATATGTTGCTTTAAGAGGAAAATTAAAAAGAAAAGATCTACACATTAGAAGAGAGTCAATCTTCTATGACAAAAGACAATCAGAAGGTACAGATCCTAAGATGATCAAAGTATATCAACGATGGGCGAAGAAGAAAAGGAATATCAAAAGGAAAGCTAAAAAAAATATGGGTAATCAGAGCTATAAGGAAAATGGAAGATCGGGAGAATAATAGATTGTAAAGGTGACTTATAATTTAGCCATCTTGAAAAGATGTTTACGATATGTAAGACAAAGAAAAGTCAGGAGGTACAAAAACAAAATGAAAAGAAAAATATTGGAAATTAAACATAGATGTTCAACATCATAATGTGATCTTAGTGAAAGCATTTATTATTTAATTTGACGAGTCAGTGCATATAATTGAAAACGTTTATTCGTGTAAAGTACTTGCTATTAAGAATTTAGGTGTGGAAGTTGTGTTTGAAGATCTCCATGCATAAACTCAATAGAATGGTCGAAACCGAGGCAGATGGAGAGAAAACAAACTAATACGTTTACTTTGTGTATCAAAGAATAAGATACAATATTCTCGATGATTGATTAAGCATCCTTATGATATTAATTATTTAATAATTAAAATGTGAAATGTTTATTTTGATATTATTTGAAATATCATTTCCTTATTGAATATGAGCATTATTTATCAATGCCATGATGCATTTAAGTATTCACTTTTTTAAAAAAAAAATAACACAATTTTTTATACTATAGATTCTAAATTACAAAAAAAATATATGTAAGTATGAAATTTTGGAAGCTTATTTTGACCAAATTCCCACATTTGCTCGACTTCAAACTTTTCACACTTACATATTTCGGACGACAATAAAATATTTTATCTATTCCCGGTTAGGTATTTCTCCCGAGTTTTCAGTGTTGTCTCTTCTTTCAAAGGTTCAATTTTTAAATTGTCTTCTTATTCTTGGACGTATCCACACTAAACATGGTATAAGCATAAATCGACAAAATACGAAAATTGTTTGTGTGTCCATGTCCGTAAGAACCCATATGTCAGTGTTGCCACTTTATTTTAAAATTCAACTTATACAAATATATATGTACTTATACTATTATATTTACTTATAAAAATCTACACACGTAAATTGATTTAAACAAAATTTCGCATGCATTTGCATTTGGCACTAGAGAAGGATGTATATACGCTCAGTAGATCGTAGACAATAAAGTTGGCAGTGTTGCCAGCCGATTTCGAATATAACTTCCTGCCGTAGATGATTTTTCTTTTGATGAAAACTAAACATATCTGGTGTAAATATTGAATGTTAACAGTTACGCGAAATCTAATTGCTGAACGTGATGGGTTTTGGTTTGAGTTATACACTTGCTACCTTTCGATACTGATATTTCATTCTACTAAAGCATTACTTTAGGCCTGTATCAAAATTAGATTTGTGAAAATAATTAGTGGAATGGAAGCAGAAATAGGAAAAAGGACAATGAAAACTAACGAACCAGTGCTGCAGGTGGTGGTTAGTTGCTCTGCTTAACAGACAGTAGATCAACACCCTTTCATGGTTACAGTACAGTCTGGGACGCCGTAAGAAGACATGCGTTGCAAAAGGTGTTAAGACTCAAAGCCACAGTGAAAACTAAGATGCCCAGTTGTGTCCAGGCAATAGGTAGAGAGAGCTTGTAGGCCCGTGTAAGGAAGTGTCGAATAGGAAGACTGCAACAACAGCAAAATTTACCGGAATTCCTGACATGAAGAGCTATAGCCAAACGAGAGGCAGGACAAGAGCGAGTAATTGCAGAAGCAGTTGGAGTGTGCCATTGTTATTTTCCGAATATAAACAAGGTTGCAACAGCTTGGTAAAATTCTGTGACGTACATGAGATGGCCTTGATGTATGTCTACGATCCTTGATAGAATTTGATGACTAGTTGTTAGTGTTAGCGGCACGTCGGAATAAGTGTTAACCAGCAACAGGCATTCAATGTGCATTGCTCGCAGCAACTGGTGGCAGAATATTCACTCACAGTATCCGGAATCGCCTACATGAAGGTTTTCGCTATGTACGGAGGCGTTAGCGTTTGTCCCATTGAAATCACAACAATGTAGGTTCCGTAGAAACTGGAGTGAGTCACATAGCGAGTGAGGTACTGTCGAGTAGAGCTTGGAGGGGTTCTCCGATAAGTCGTGCTTCAGTTTGGAGGCAGAAAATGGTCGGACATTCATGTCACGGAAACATGAAACCAATAATAATTCTTTATTGTGTGTGCAAAATCTCAATTATGTGTGCACCGCCATTACCAGTGGGTGACGTACCGACCTGCAACTCATTCGGTATGGTAGCTTGACAGCAGTGCGAAATAGAGTTTGAGATCCCCAGGCCTTATGTAATCCCTATGGTTGTTGCAGTCGGCCTTCTTTCAGTTTCATGCACAATAATTCCTGTTCTCACAAAGCTCAGCCAGTTAATGTCATACTTCAGGAGGAAGGTATCTAGAGTATGGTGTAGCTTGTGTGCCTCTTGGATCTCAATTCTTGAGGACAAACATTGTGGCTAGGCCCGCAAGTCCAACAACTCCCCAATATCTGAAAATTGCTGACCTGAATAAGTGGCCCAGGATATCCGCAGACTGGGATCGACAACTTCATCAATTCCTTGTCCAACAGACGTGCAGCTGTGTTAGTAGTTTGCAGAGACCTACCTTACTAGCAATAAGTTGCTATGATGAGCATACATATGTGTGTAGTGCTATACGATCTTGTATCTTTACCTCTCATGTGTTTATTTCTGCCCTACTATTGTCTGAGACTCCGCTCTACCCAATGTACGGCGTAGGCCTGTTACGAGAGAGCTACTATCTTCCACCTACAGCAGATTCAATAATTTTCGCTGTCATTTTTCTTGTTTAAGCCAGATTCGTTTTTTTGTATTACCTATCTTTATTAACCAGTACATTTTGTTTTGTTTTAGTACATATTAATAACAAGTTAGGGAATTCTTCTGATTCAGTAAAGGCCGATATCAAAGGGAATTTTTCTTTTCAGCATATTTTAATAAAAAACTCTTTTTTTACTATAAATTATTTTATATTCTTCTCCGACTTCGAGAATTGTAATCTTAATTATGTATGATAAATTATTTAGTCAATAATTTTGAATAATTTCCACTTATGATGCATCATCGTTATTGCATGGCGTGTTCCCTCATTTTAGAGCAGCCTAATTTGTCTATGTACTGTTCCTCATGTGATCTAACTCTGCTAAAGGCATAGAGTAGAAATATTAGTTTTTTGAAATTAGTTGGCGGTATTGACTACTGCAGCGGCCGGAGTTCCTTGTGGCCTGTCTCAGTACCAAAAGCACATGTATATGAACTTTGGTATACATCAATGGACGTGTGTCGATTTTTTTTAGTAAAGATATTAGTATAAGTTGAAATTTTAAAATAGCGTGGAAACACGGAAATATGGGTTCTTACGGACAAGGACAAACAATTTTCCTATTGTGTCGATTAATGTTTATACCAAGTTCGGTGTGGATACGTCGAAGAATATGGAGGCAGTTCAAAACAATTGCATTTTTGAAACAGGTGGCAACGCTGACTTACTAGGAAAGTATTTCATTGTCGTCTGAAATGTGTAAGTGTGAATAGTTTGAAGTCGACTGAATATGTTGAATTGGGTCAAAATAAGCTTACAAAATGTCACCCCTACTAACTAACAAATAAAACCAAAAGCTTATAATAAATGTATATATCAGGGTTCATCTCACTGATGGTTTATATAATGCAATGTATACTGTACGCATGAAAAATATCTTGATACGCTACACGGTATTCAGAACTAGATAGCATTCGTCTATATCTAACACGGTCTCCATAAATGCTAGTCCTTCTCGAGAACTTTGACTTTACTTTTCTTCTCTTGAGGGAATAGACAATGGCATTTTTGTGTCACCCAGTATAAGTGTGTGTTAATCTAGCAATAAAAGGGGGTGAAAAGGGGCTACAGTGTGTGTACATTTTGCAGCCTTCCTCTTTGAGGAGAGCCGATGGAAAATATGCACCAAGTTTGGCTAAAAGAGATCCCGAAAAATGGCCTATTCCCAATGGCTAACCATTGCCAATCGTGTATTGAGATTATATATTTCAACCAGATGACCCGCTGTACGACAAGGTGAAGACTGTCGCCGAATACGTTATGAAACTAATGGTGCCAACAATTTGTGGCAATTAATGAATATTTTGAGGTACCCGGCGGAAGACATGAAAAATATAATTGACGCGCCATCCAGCGTAACGCATATTTTGCCTATACAGAAAACATGCTGCTTTGTATGATATGTGATGACCGCAAGCACATGAGAACACTAGCTTTCAGAAAATACTTTCTTGTAAGAAAAGCAACGGAGAAACAAAGCGAAATCCGCACTTACTACTCCCCCCTTTGAATGTTGAAGCTGACGGTTACATTGACATTATAGAGTGAACTAACTGTGCTGTAACATAACCACCAATCATTGCTCATATGCTGTCTAACCTGGAAAAACTTGAAAAAGGTTAAGAATCTGAAGATTTGGGATTTCGTGTCCTAGAATTTCCGTACCACACTTAGCCAGTGGAAAGGGTAGTGAAAATGGTAACAGAAGAATCAACAAGAGTGTGCGGCAAGAAACGAAGAGGCGGATATATCAGGGTGAAAGCTGAACCCAGAAAAGAGATGAAGAAAGTTAATACTAAATCAGATTACCATGTAAAGATACATAACATTTGAAATTTGTAATCGAAATCTGTGATATATTAAAAATTTCTCAATTTTTTTTTGTGATTTAAAAATTACCTAAACGGAAAAAATCCCTTATTCATGGCTCGAAAAGGAAACATTTGCGAAACCAGACCTTTTAAAATTCGAAAAACTGTCTTGTACGAAAAAAATGTTTTTGTCAAGTACTTTTTAATGGAAATTTTGAAGCAGGTGTGGGATATTTAAAAATTATCTAAATGGAAAAACATTATCTCCAACGGTCTTAAGAAAACTTTTGATGGGTCAGGTATTTTCAAATTCGAAAACTGTCTGCTGCAAAATAAAAAATTGTTGTTTTTGTCAAAAATTGTAAAAAAGATGGAAATTTTGAAGCGAGGGTGAGATATTTAAAAATTATCTAAACTGAAATATCTTTATTCACGGTCCTAAAAGGAAACTTTTGAGGGTTCAGGCGTTTCCAGATTCGAAAATTTGTCTCAAGCAAAGAAATCGAGTCACCCTACAGCATAGATCTTTGGATGAAAGTAAATAAGGAAGTTAAGGACCTCCGCCTCATTTCTTGATATTTCCATCAATTTATAAATTAATATAAAAGAAAAAAATCTCTAGATTTTTTGTACACACAGGTAAAGCTTAGAAGATAGGACATTTCATGTTATGCGTGTATTAATTAATTTGGAAATCTTGTAATGAAAATTACAATAAAATGAGCGTGTTTCAACACACAGAAAAGTCTACAGAAAATAAAACATTCAATAGAGCTTCAAGGAATTTGAAATGTTTTAAGACACTTTGTTTTAGGAAATAAGGAACACAAGAGAAAAAGATAAAACGCCCCTCTAAATAATCTTTATTTTAGTACACGGGAATATTTAAAGTAGATCTTCTGTTGAGCGTTCTAGTTTCCTGTTGCATCAGCATCTCCTTGTGCAGAACGATGACAACCGTGAAGACTATATTAGATATGTGCTTCATGATTACTTGCCAATTGCTCACATAAACAGCACTGAGTACTCCTTTCATTTTCACTGTCATTTAGAGTAATATCAGCTTGATCTGCTGCATTCGGAAAACACAACTTAAGCATAATTAATCCTTCACGAGAGACAGCAGTAGGCATTTTGAAGTTGTGACGTTCAGAAACGTTGTTCGGTATGTTCAACGTATGTTCAAATTCGGATTAGGTAGCAATGAAGAGTGGCGATATGCGTTTGCTTTCAGTGAACAATAGAGAGGACGATACACAAATTGATAATACACAACCATTTTCCTCACTGAATAAGTTAACTTCGTTACTGTGTACATATCTTTAAATTTTGATCACTTGCTTAACCTTGACATTTTCTTGTCTCATTAAAATCTGCGATTAAAATCCATCTCACATCTGATGGGTCAGTTCCTCAGAAAACACATTGTCCTGGAACTTGAAGTAAGATAATATTCATCCGGTTGAGTCTTCGTGAAATTTGGAAAATTGCAACTGTCAGTTCAGATCACAGCTATCAGGTTCCTTTAATTAAATAGAGGAATTTATCACTGAACTACTATGTCAGCGTAGAATGTTGTATAATGGTTATCATAAATATTTCTTTTTGGATTCCAATCACATGTGAGTTGCTTAATAAAACGCAGGTTTATAAATTTGGTATCATTATAGTGAGAAATTTCCAAATTTTTGTACCAGTTTACTGTTAACACTACTCGCCGTATAATAAAAGGCTGCTATGAAGCATGCTCTGAATATTTAAGTAAACGTTCTCTTACTAGTGGTTGTTTTGACAAATCCGAACAACATATGATTTGTAACCGAAACACACAGTGGACCGATTTGTAACAGTAAATTTACTTTCGTATGTAGCAGAGAGCAAGAGTTCGAAACTTTCTCATCCCTTTAGTACAAATGTTCTATATCTGACATATATTATACATTTTTGATACCCAAAAGAGTTTCTAGTATATAATTCTCTGTTTTATGTCGAATCATCGTAGGAATTATCTTCTTCCGAACGGGCCTCTTACTTAAAAAGTTATCCTGTTGACCAAAACGAAAATAAGTAATTGAATCGAAATTGGGAATGCCTGGTAAGACCACCACTTGTTTCTACAAAATTTTCGTAGATTGTTTGGACATAATAAACAAATCGAATATTGCCATTAACATTTTAAATCTGTTCCAAACATAGTTAAATACCATTCCATTTTCTCAAGCTGCACTTGTCTTTCAGAGCCGTGCTATACCTATGAAAAATTGATTTAAAAGAAATTCGCTAAGAAGATCAGTTCAGTATCTATGAGGGCTAAAACATGGACTTTCTTTAGAATCGCAGCTTCAAGTACAGTGGACAGTACGTCACAAACTGCTTCAAAATAGCAAATTATGCGATTGTAATGACTTATTTTCTTTACACTATTTGGCTTTACAACCTATTGATATGCACAGGTCATCAACAATCTGGAGAAGTCATGAACCGGAGACAGGAGGGAAATGTTTATGGACTGCGATGGTACAATACAAATATATAATTTTTGGAATTGATTTGTTCGTATTTTCAATATTGGGTTTTAATAATCTTTATTATGTAGTATTACTTACTTTTTACTAGTATAATAGAGCTCTTTTAGTTCATGGCACTTTAAATTTTCTTCCGTGTAAAATATTACAGACTAAAGTCTCAAAATCTTTCGCATTTAAACATTTAACCTTAGTAATATTTTATGAAAACATAGAATTCACAATTATGAAGCAGAAGCAGGGATTCTGCGAGACCACTTCCCGAGTGAAACCAAAACCCCGTGCAAGAGGACAGTCAACAACATTATTATTTTCCAGGCACTTTGAGTTCCATAATGAAGACAGTAAATGTGATACAGTTACTTAAATACTCAATACCTCCACACCAATCATGATAATTCGTAGACTGAAACAATAATGAATAATTAAACGTTATTAACTTGAATTGTTGTTTGTTGTAAATTAAAAAATTATGAAGTATTCGTCTCGCCTTTCTTAGCTTCAGAGTGTACCAAATCGCCCCAGATAAAATAAGTATTACAATGTTATTAGCAAGTTAACTCTAAGATACCAATATGCTTTCGTTTGTCCAATGGGACACATCTGCAATATTTCATCAAAATCTGTATACAATGAACACATTACGATCCCTTCACTTTAATTAGATCTTTAAAAATAATGTATTGCGATGGATGCAGAAATATATGATCAGCTGTAATGATCCAACTAATCTGATAACAATATCGTCTTTTTGAAAAGATTGTGCAATTCTCGAACCTCAGAATTCATTTTAATTTCTCTTGGAAAACAAATATAATTACTTTCTTGTATGTTAGATATAATTCTTTCGATAGATTTATTGAATTTTGGTTTCAACACTAGATGACAGTCAGACACACGTATAATAACATCCTAAGATTTATAACAAGGTAACAGAACTAGTAGTCCACTGTTACTAACAAAAACAGTCATTCAACGATTTGGTTGCACTTCAAGTCAATAATGAACTGTTATCTTGAATTGCGTCTATGAATGTTTCTTCCTAATTATATGATTCCGTCCTTCCGTTTTAAAATATTTTATAAAGCTGGTTGCTACAGTTATTTCATAGGAACATTGAAATATTGAAAACTCTCTGTAGGTCTATGTGCATTTATTTACCCATGTGCCCAGAA
>JAGDQP010047382.1:0-15042 GCA_022664845.1 Lepisma saccharinum
TTTGTGCTGGAGGTTTTGACGATTTGATTGGAGATTGAAAATGTCAAATCTTCTATCATCAAGATTTCTTATTATATATATATATATGTATGAAGGCTCTAGCTCATTTTCTCCCTTCATTTTTAAGGCCTAGAAAATGACTGAAGTGAACAGTACTGTCTAAAATGTCTTCTTTGTAATGAGGATGGAAATTGCAGGGAGATGAGCTGTCTCCAATCAAATCGTCAAAACCTCCAGCACAAAGTCATCTCCTGAAGTTACTCAACTGCGCATATACAACAAGCCTGTGTATACAGTGATATACTTCTGCAAGAAACAAAATATACTATTTTGTACGGTGGGATGCCATGAATGTGAAGGGACAAACTGCCGTAGTTCAGAATTGCCTAATTTTGAAGACGATGATGTTGAAATAAACTTATTCAGATAGAATGAACAAGCAGTTGTAAAAGCAAAACCTCGATGTAACACCACCTTATCAGTATGTAATCTATGTTGCAGCTAAGTACAAAAAACGTGCTTCTTTTTATGAAGTAGCAAAAATCATTCAATCATTCTCAAGTAACGCTCAAGTACATCCAGTGAAAGGCAACTTTCGAACGCACACACATCAACAAAAGATTGTAGAAGAATAACCTCAATTAATTACATCAACTCCGGTTGAAATCACTCCCTAAACAACGGACCACATAACTATAATTTAAGTTACATTTCTCCGGAACCACTGAGGCTATAAACACGAAAGAAAAACAGTTTTCAAGACAAAATTATGAGCTAGAAAATTAATCCTGTAGCGTTACAGCCTACAGTACTCAGTTTTTAATGTATTTACAATTCTTTATGGCAGAAACCAGTTATTTCGTTAACTTTAAATATCGAAAAAAAGAATTAAAGCTTTCTAATTTAATAATGCTGACCACACAGCCGTCACTCAGGTGGACGCAGTTCCACCAAACGTGGACAGGTGGTGTTGGGGCAGGCTCAGGGCCTATCAGCTTGCTACGCCAGTGGTTATTATTTAATAAATAATTATAATAATTAATAAAGGACTGTTTCCAAGTTACTATATTTTTTCTATTATGAGAGTCCGTTTCGGGTGCTATTTTTTTCAAAATGGCGGCCAACCTACAGGTCATAGAGTGGTAGATACTTCAGTATCTGTCTCCTCACACTTTTTACTATAGGGAGAGTTGGTTTCGTTTTTGTTGCAATTAATTCCACAGGTGGTGGAAAAATGAAATAGATTTACTAGACTTGCGTTGGCCATATTGAAAAATCTTTAAAAAAAAAAATACTTTCGGGATTTTGTCAGATTTTGGGTTTGTTAAAAGATGGTCTATTTGAAGCTGAATGCCATTGGAATCGTTTCTGTTGCAATTCGTTCAGGGTCGAATGCTATTTTCAGTAGACTATAAAGCTATACGGAGCTGACACTCCAAATAACCTTTTTGTCTAGTTCTGACGAAATCGCTCGCTAGAACAGGTTGTATTTATTGAAACATGTAACAGTCAGGTATTATATATCTTTTTGGACAGAACTGATGTGTTTTATTTGGCGTGTAATTATAAATTCCTTTGTCCATTTGAGGAAATCTATAGTGTGTTGAGAAATCCTTCAAAATTGGATTTTCCGCACGAGTTGCTATTACTCATTATTGCATTGCTTTCTTTCTTAACGTTCTTCCGTTTTTTTTTTTCCTTGTTAGATATTCTGTACAAGATATCGCGTGCCGTAAATTTTCCGTGCGTCCATCCATCACGAGGAACAAGTAGCTCTCTGCATGAAATCTCATCATTCTTCGTGTTCTCGGCTTTCCTGTTACGCGTCAAATTATACTTCGAAGAAATGTGGCGATGAATCTGTTCTATGAGTATTAAAGAAAAGCTGCTTTGGGAGCAGAAACGCAAGGGAAACTTGAGATACAAAACAGATTGTCGTGACGGGAAACAAACTAAACTGGCTCTCAACGACAACGCTCCATTAATGTGCGGACGGAAGTAATCGAAACGTGTTAATATGTACCCTGTTGGTATCTTGTCACGATGGATAAAATCTTAAATATGAGTGAAACATGTATAAGACCATTCAAGGTGAAGGTTAGCAGCTGACTCCAGGTTGGCAGAGAGGTTAGCGCGTTTGCTCTCTATGCGACTACATTTGTGGGTTCAACTCCCACAGGAGCCCACAGTAGTCATGGTACTTTACGAAAAAAACAACTGCTCACGTTCTTAGAAGCTCGTCACTTATTTAGGGCGTTAATAATGATGCGGTCTGGGAAGTAGCTATATACACTGTTAAATATTTTCCGAAACATTTCTGGAAAAAGATAGGCAACCATTCCTGCCTGGGAATTTCCAATAAAAAGCAGCCATCATACCGTTTTCAGGAATGTTGGGAGAGGAAAAAAAAAGGTTGAAGCAAGATTTGAACACGGTGGTTCAGTCAGGACACGGCGTTACCTAAACCCTGAAGACATAAACAAAGTTGATACTGTTGCTTAGACCACATTTTAATCATTTGTGTATTTGTTAGTTAGGGATCGGAATTCTCATTCACTAATGTGAGTTACAGTATTTCCCATTTCTGCTAAAAATAAGAAATAATCAGGATCACTACTGCATGCACGGCTACGATAAGAAACTGTTTTCTCATTCTGCGCACGTGCAGAACTGAAAAAATTCCACCTCAGCATACGAGAACTCATCGATTTCCTTGATATCAATGAAACAACGTGAAACACTAAGAATTCTGTGGAACTTTACTGGTAGTTCCTTGGAATATTTACAAAAGTTTTAACAGTGTAGTAGAACAAAAAAATATCGATTATAAATGCATGTAAATAGCACTATGTAGTATAAATATTGACTCAACTTCTTATGAAAAAGTAAAAATAATTGAAAGTTCATAAGTTATGAATTAAATTTTATTTATGGCCTTTAGGCATCTAAAGCTCAGGCCGGGATACCGGAGGGGAAAGGATTCGGGAAGGTATCGACCAGGGCTTATGGTGAAGTGCTATCCCGGCGTTTGCCTGATGCGGATGAGGAAAAACCATGAAAGACCTCAGCCGTTAGAACGAGCCCATGATCTCGAATGGCACGCCAATGTTCTACCACTGAGCTACGGCGGCTCAGTAGTAAAGTAATGAAATATAACATAAAGATAATCAGATGTAAGACACCTCTTATATACTCTTTAAACAATGTGAAAGCCTGTCCAAAATGCTTTGGAGGTTCTTTGATTAAAACTCAAATGTTGCTTGTTCGATCCCAACGGCCGACCATCCTGACTGAGATTTTTCTAGGGCTTTTCCTCAGTCAAACGAGGCAAATACCGTGATGGAACCTTCAGCATAGGCCCTGGCCGACACCTTTTCGAATCCTTTCCCGGCCTGAGCCGCAGATGCCTAAAGGCCATAAATAAAATTCAGTTCAATTCAAATGTTGCGTGTTCTTTTCCAACACCGTGTCTGTGTGTTGTAACAGCTATTGTAAGACGGAAACGAAAAGAATTTCTCCTTTATTTCGTTTTTTCTTTTCTTTTATTCCCCACTGAAACAAAGCCTTTGAACATCACCCTAAGCTCTCCCATAAGTCAGAGTTTGTCCAGCTTGTCAGCGGCTTAACACGAAAAATGGGACCCTATTAGAGGTCTGCAGTCGGAGACATGTTAAACAAGTATTTTGCGGGTCTGGCGACACTGTTTTGGTTCAGTTCACTTTCTTTTTCCTCCTTTTGGTCGTGTCCTTTTGTCTCCATCTCCGAACTTGCGTCTTTGGAATTTATAAGAGCTTTTAGTATCCAAGAAAAGTTGCTAATCTGGTTTATATTTGATTCAGAAGATACTTTCTTCGGGTTCTTTCTCTTGTAAAGCAGTTGGTGACTACTGTTCAAGAATAATAAACGGCCCCTTTTCCTTCCTTTCCTTCTTCCAGCTTTCGAGGGTAACCTTGTTGAATTCCTTTCACATGGTGAATAACGCCATTTTTCTTTTATTTTAGAGACAATCCCAATTCTGTTCCCGTAATCAATACTATATTATTTTTGTACAGTCACGGAAAAATGTATTACAGGAACTTAGCATTTACTTCTTTTATCTAACATTTATTTTGGAATTCCAATTTTCGAAATTTCGACATTCTGGAATTCCGAAATTCTGGAATCACAGAAACTGGTATTCCGATTCCGGAAATCGGATTGTCATTCCTGGATTCTGAACAGCCCTAATCACCACCTTTCTACGAACAGTCACTCCGTACTATCGACGCTATTCGGGATCTGACTCTCCATATACAGGGTGACAAAAGTGGGTGTACTAATTTTTTAATGAACAGTACACAGTTATTTTTTCACCAGACTTTATTATTTTGTTTTAGTTCGTCTAATGAACGGGGTTTGTCGACGTAAACTTGCTCCTTTAAATACCCAGCAGAGAGAAGTCGCACATACTCAAGTCGGGAGATCGAGTAGGCTAAGGCACATCTCCGAACCTGGAAATCAAATGACCACTGGCTCGCCGTTTCTGACATAAGCATCGTACGTGGACACGCGATGTTCCACCGACAACGGCTTCATGATAACTGAAATGGCAAACCCGACGGAAGGGAATGCTCCGTCCGCGTCACTCCCTTCCCCAGTACAGTCCCATCAAAAATAAGTACACTCCCATGTGTCACCCTGTATAATCTTTGGTCCATGGCAGTGTTCAGAGAAGCGCTTTACAAAAACAGAGAAGCTTTCCTTGCATTTGCAAGTGCACGTATCCCCATATTTTTTTTTAAAGTAAACCCTGAACTTCACAATAAAGTTTGATTACATTGTTTTTTATTTTAGAGAGTGTGGTTACTTGGTGACTCAGTCACGTCACTACAAAGCTGCTGCCGGATTAATTATGTCTGCAAATTCTTACATTGAACTTCTATTATATATGTCGAAAGTTTGTAGCATTTTCATTTCTTCAGTGAAAATCAGTTCACTTTTCTCTTGAAAGAAAGGGGTAACTTGTGTCTCTGTCTATATTGAGTGGAACCGCAGAAAGCGAATGAGGTCTGTTGTCTATGGGGAATTCAGAAAGAAACTTTTCTTTCATATTTCTCGTACTGCAGAACTTTAATAACTCACAAAAGAGAGAGAGAGAGAGAGAGAGAGAGAGAGAGAGAGAGAGTCGATAAAGAAAGAAAGAGAATTGTCACTTTGAATTTCGCAAACTTTCTGAAGGGATTGGAACTAACGGGTAGAGGAGAGGGAGTCAAAAGTTCTTTCGGTAGAGCTCGAGCGTAAATCTTAATTGCCGTTGCCTTTCAGTGAGATTTGGACCATGAAGCTTTTAGCTCCCAGGTGAGCAGGCTGGCTTTGGCATAAAATCAAATATCAGAGAGGATTTTTCTCCCTTTTATAATACAGTCGTGCTTTGATTCTTTTTCTCTGAATCTCTTGAGATAGTGAGCAGGAAAATTTCAGAACAGTTCGCTTTTAAAATGTGAAATTTAGTGTGAAGGCATTCACATCAGAAATCTCAAATAGTAATACATTATTTCAGTCGATATGCAATTCAAAAGTATAATGTATTTATTATGTTTTGGGGGATTGGGTATAATTTATTATGAATTTTGCGAGAGTGCATGATTGGTATTTCCGTTAACTGAATGGCATTCTCCGATCACCAGACACGCTTCTCGATATGCATTTACACCTACACCAGCCTTTTTAGGGAGTCGCGTGACTCACGTGGTAGCGCGTCTGACTGCGAATCGGGCGGTTCGGGCTTAAAACCCGGCCAGAACGCTGTTCACTTTTCCTCAGTGTTCCCATGCCTGACGCTCTGAGGTGCATCAGCCTCCTATCGAATTGAGTATCATAGTGTCATTTGTATCCCTGGGCACCTTGGAAAGTAAAGACGATCGAGCATGGGACAGACTTAGTGCCGTTGGTGGACAGCGGTGACTCAATGGTAGTGTTCACCTCTGGTGCTAGGAGTTATCAGTTCGATCCCTGCTCATGCTATGTGGATTTTGTGGTGGATAAACCGTGTGCGTGGGTTTTCTCAGGGTTCTTCCACTTTCTTCATTGTACCAATTCGTCTCATCATCCATCCAGCCTGAGCCAAAGTTACCTAAAATTGCTTAAAATTTAATTCAAATTTGTGCCGTTGGTCGAGATTATGTGGCGCGTACGCATTGCACAGGAGATACCTTTACCTTTATTTAACGTACACCGAGCTTGTAAGAACGGAAACTCCAGTTTTGTAAAAGAGGACTGTGAACCACTCTACTTTGTAAAACGTGTTTTAAGATTTTCACACCGTATGTCTGACATTTTACTGATAAAACTCTTTTCTCAGATATTCGTTATTTTTATTAATTTTGAATACCCGAAAAAGAGTTTCTTCAGTAAAATGTGTGAACCACTTTGTTCAATGGACCAAACCGGATTTTTGCGGGATGAAAGCAAGCCTTGAAAATTCTATAGAAACCGTTCTACAGAAGTTTTCTAATGTGGTTCTCGTAGGTGCACTGTATTTATAGTCCTTTAGACATCTTTATCTCAGACCGGAATATAGTAGAAAGATGATGTAGAAAGGAAGTTTACCAGACTCTAGTTCAAAGATACTATTGTATCAGAAGCCAGGTGTAACTGAGGAAAAAAATGGAAAAACTTGAATCGAATAGATAGTCGTGGGTTTGAACCCAAATCCTTCCGAATCCGAAGATAATTTTGTACCAACTGAGCTGCGCCGCTCGATGGTAGATGAGTCATTGGAATAATTAATGGCCAGTTTTTGGTTCTGGTTTTGATTAAATAAATAAATACAGGTATTAATAAATGTACGACGAATGTTTAATTTACTTTTCAACATCATAATCTTTGAGCTCGCCACGCTCAGTCCAATGATATTCGAGGATGTTCTTCAAAATAACCATTCATAACTTAATAGACGCCATAAGATTTCTTTCCTTCAAGTCATATTTTGATGTTTAGGAGTAGCTGGAAGACGGAGGGAGCCAAACATGGTGACTTGACCGAGTGCGGTAGCAATCGAACTCAGAGTGTTTTTGTGAACCATAACCCTATAAAAGGGCCGACCAAATCCCAGGTCGCCATCACTTCGCTGGTGGTCACCTCTTCCTTTCCTTTGACTTGGTCTGGAGTCAGAGACCCAAACTAGCACCAACTGACTTGGTCTGGAGTCAGTCATATCCACTGACTTGGTCTGGATTCAGAGTCAAATACATCACTTCAGTGTTAATTACCTAAATAACAAACTCCTAAAATATTACTGCCAAAGTCATAAGTCAACACTCAGTGATCCTTAAGAAGTGAACCACATACGGTCACGCATATTGCACTAAGTTCAAGTCCTAGACGCTGTTATTATTAATATATTCGTATCTTTTATATATTACATGTGTATATGTTTTGTAATAAAAGGAGTCGGAAAAAAGTCTAACTCTGTCTATCTTTATCTTAACCCAAAGTAATATTCGATTCCGTGTCGAAGGCTCTACCATTCCATCACGTCGCCTGCAGTTCGTATAGCAAAAACGTAGTGGTCCTTTCGTTCTGCCGTTTTATTGCTTAAGGATCACTTTGAGTGTTGACTTATGACTTTGGCAGTAATATTTTAGGAGTTTGTTATTTAGATAATTAACATTGAAGTGATGACTCTGACTCCAGACCAAGTCAGTTGGTGCTAGGTTGGGACTATGACTCTAGACCAAGTCAGAGGAAAGGAAGAAGTGACCACCAGCGAAGTGATGCGACCTGAAACAGAAACACTAAGATAACATGGACCCTCCAAGAACGGTGAGTGAACCGCCATCCACTGGCTACTGGGACTCTCCTATATGCAGTCTTGCAACTACAGGCTATGGCTCGGGTGTGGATGCTACGGTTTCTATCTATACGAAGACATTTACCGCGTATCGGTTCAATGTCTAAGAGAAGAAAGAAGGTGAAACAAGATGACAGGAAAGCGCGAGAAGAGTTTTCATTTAAGAGGGGGGAAACCAGAATATACAATGCTGTATATCCTGTAAAAACCTTTGTGTCGGTTCTAACTACTGTATAATTTACCTGGGCTTCGGTCGGCCCTTTTATAGGGTTCTTCATGCCTTTCTTGTAGGTGTGTCCACCGACACTAACCAGAATACTTCGTAATTTCTTCGGTTGTTCGGTGTCGTCTGCTTGGTTATGTAACAGGTAGTACGCACTTGTTTGTTTTGTGCTTCCACGTGCTATTGCAACGGGATCATTACACTAGGCAAATGCCGGGATAGAACCTTCAATATAGGCCCTGACTGACACCTTCCAGTATATTTTCCCTCCCCTATCCCTCCCTGAGCCTTAGATGCCTAAAGGCCATAAATACAATTCAATGCAAGTGGAAAAAAGACCGAAACATTACAAATTACAGTAAACGTCAAACCATACTTCTTCTATCCGTCGTATCAGATTTCTTGTTTTTATTCACGAAGTAAGTTTAGATTTCTCACATCAATGCGTTGGAATCAGATGTTTTTGTCTAACAAGGAGACGGCGCCAAAATGTACATCCACTTTGCAACCAAACACATATAGGGCGAAAGTACAAGGAGTACATCGAAAATAAAGGAACACGTGTCCCGTCATTCGTCCATATAAGCCCACGTTAACGTAGAAAAAATATTGTCTGGAATAGAGGGCTTAACGTGCATGGATTATCAATATTTTGACTTATAGTAGAAACGCCGTATGTTGTTAAGGAGAAAGTAAATTGAAAATAAGCCAATACGTATTTCGGCGTTTGCTGCAACATTGCTACTTGCAATAGGAAAACCGAACGATTGCTGTAAGGTGGTTCGTGCGCTTATGAACCTTCCCTTGCAAGGTGTGCAACTACTGCTCATTTGTTCTCTCCCGGCAATCGTTACTCCAGTGTAGACCCTATGTTGTAAACGGATGTTCTACGACGCGAAGTTTGGTTTGGCCTACACTGGTATGTGTCATAAGTAAAGTGAGGTTAGTATGAATAGTATAAATACAGTACATACATCGCCATGTCGCACGAAGCACGCGCCTCCCAACTAGGGTGCTCGAAGAAAGAAAGTGGTACATATATTCACGTGGAGAAGAGAGAGATGACTGGTGCTGTGAAGTATTTTGCAGGTAAGTTGGTAGGGTAAAATGTACATACATATTGCTGGCTGAGCCGAAACATGGTGTTTAACCCTAGAAATACCATGCTCGCGTCTGCTACATGAAGTACCAAGGAGATGGGTCAAATTTGGCCTCGCTGCTTTTAAGTAATTTTTATCAATGTATTATTTATGGAGGCTACGAAACAGTAGTGATGAGCAAAACAGGCCCAAAACCAAGACTACTATGGTCTTGAACTTGCATATCCTATCCTGGTTTTGATCTGTCATATCAGGTTTTGGTCTTGGTCTTATTGCAGGCGACCGGATTCCTATACTATATAATGCTGGATCACGTATCGGCTTATTTTTAATTTACTTTCACCTTGATAACATGATGCGTTTCTCGTATAAATCAAAATATCGATAATCCTTGCAGCCTAACCCCTCTAATCTAGACAATAATATTTTTTTTCTACGTTAACGTGGGCCTATATGGACGAATGCCAGGACACGTGTCCCTTTATTTTCGATGTACTTTCGCCCTATATGTGTTTGGTTGCAAATTGGATGTATATTTTGGCGCCGTCTCCTTGTAAGAGAATTAAACTTGGGATGAAGTTCTCTTCCGCCATTTCGCCTTACACAAGTTTTACTTTTCAGCACTCCCGAGAGGTAAACTCAGTTTCGCCTTATGCTGTAAAAATCTAATTGAATTGTTTTTAATGGCCTTTACAGCCGACTGCGGTAGTCATGTGGTCTGAGACGTCAGGCCAGTCTCTACAAAGTTCCGGGTTCGAACCCCGGCTGTGCCAAGGATATTTTTGGATTTTAGAAGCTTAACAGCTAATGAACTCAAGACGGGCCGATGTCAGAAGTTACTAAAATGGCCAAAAAATACGTTTTTTATAATCTACTACCATGTACGGGGACCTGAAAACAAC
This sequence comes from Lepisma saccharinum, assembly GCA_022664845.1. NCBI lineage: Eukaryota > Metazoa > Arthropoda > Insecta > Zygentoma > Lepismatidae > Lepisma > Lepisma saccharinum. The sequence continues at coordinate 10,057 of JAGDQP010047382.1, forward strand.
AACAAAAAAAGTGCTGGCCTGAGTCTTAGATGCCTAGATAAATAAAATTCAAATTCCAAACAAGAAAGTTCCGTTGGCCAAATTTCAAACGGTGCGTAGTTTCAGAGGTAGAGTTCCAAACTCAGTGTGACGTAGTCACAAATAACCTCATATCTCCACAAAAAACGATGCAAGACGTGTCGGATTAAATTACAGTCGAAGTTGTATCCGAAATATCTGTTTCAGTAAAGGTTATGATTGAGGGAGTATCGCAAAGACAGGTTTTTCCCAATGTAAGAATTTCATTGCCAAAGAGTTAATACGGTTTAATAGGGCAAATGTAAAAATGTCTTTAAGCATGAGTCTTTAATCATAAACATTACAAAAATTTCTACGTTGGGTACAACCAGACATGTCAACCTAGAGAAGTTCGAATGCGGGAGAGTTGCCAATCTGGAAGGAAGGAAATGCTTGAGCTTGCTGAGAAACTAAAAAACATGCTAAAGAGTTACAACACAGACGTTAAACCTTGTAAACCACAGAATCTCTGACGCATTATTTTTTTCTCACACATTTTGCGTGAGATTTCGATCGTGATTTCTTAGGCCGATGCGCCTTTCTTCGTTATTATTTGTGGAGATATAACGTTTGTGACGATGTCGTGTTAACTTTGCATGAGTCTCTCTCCGAAACGATAATTTTTTCGATTTTGTCGAAGGTACTTTCTTCTTGTTTCGATTTACCCAACATGATGGTATATTTCAAATGCGCTATTTTTCCAACATATAATATATCATGCAGAGTCATTACATCTGGATAGGGAAACGTATATTACAAGTAAAAGGAAACGAAAAAAGTAATGATGTGAAGTACAAAGTGAAAACATGAAAATATCCTTTAAGTGTGTTCTGTGGCAAGTTCCCCTAGTCATCTGGACACAGAGTGAACTTCCTTCTGCTTTCTCTCTTGCTTCTTTTTTTTCTTTTTCTTTGCTTCCGTCCTTCCTACTCCCGCTCTGGCCGTTCTTGTATTTCTTATTCCGATTCATTTATTAATTTGCCTATTCTTCCGTCTTTTTCTTGTTCACTTCAACATTCCTGTTTTTTACTTCCTTTCCTGTGTTATCTTGCTTCTTTTCGTCCTGTATTATGTTTGTTGTGTTCATTTATAAGCTTTTTCTTCCTTCTTTCTCTCTACTTCTTTTCTGGCCTTCGTTTCTATATGTCTTGATTTTCATTCATCCATACTTTCGTTTCTTCCTTCTCTCCTCCTATTACTTCCTTTTTTGTTTGTTTTCTCCTTTTCCTTCTTGGTGCATTTTTATTATTTTCATTCATTCACCCGTTATTCTATTTTCCTTTGCTTCTTTTCTTTGTCCTGCTGTGTCCTTTTTTATTCATTCACTCTTTCTACTTCTTTACCTTTCTTTTCCCTTTGTTTTGTTGTTTCTTCTTTATTATTTGTGCTGTATTCTTTTCGACCTTTCCTTCATTATTTTGCTCTTCTTCATTCATCCTGGTATTTTATTTCTTTGTTTGTACCTTGTATTCCCTTTGTCATTTCTGACAGTATCCTTTCTTTATTTCATTCACTTTTTTGTTTCTTCGTTCATCCATCCCTACTTTCTTCTTTCTTGCTCTCCTCTTTTTCCTTCTTTCTGTATTTCTTTTTTTATTCAGTTACAGTTTCGCCTACCTTGCTTGCCTTCGTTCGTTTTTTGTTGCTTCCATTCATTCACTTTTTCTTCCCTTCTATTTTTTTCTTGTTCCGCCTCCCTTTTTCTTTTTCATTTCCTTCTCTTTTTTTCCTATTCCTTCCTTCATTGCTTTATTTTTTTTACTTCAGTGCTTTGTGTGTGTCGTCGTTCTCTCTTGCTTTCTTTTTTTCTTGGTAATTCTTGCAGTGATACGGGGCAAGATCTTCTAGCATTTGTTCAGACTGTCTCTTAATGTACCATTCCGTTACTTAAGTCACGTTGAAGTTAGGGCATTAAAGAATGATTTTGTGCCAAGAACCGTGTGTGTGTAAATGCTTAAATGTACACTATTTGAATGTAAAAATAAATTGCTTTTAAATTCAGGATCAAGTGGATAATTATTTGCTGAATTTAGAACGCGCTTTAATTACATACCTTTTGATCTTTAACTTCTCTTCACATGCAATAAATTGGAAGGTAAAATACGTTGAAAGATTTCTGTAATGTGAATATATCCTTCTGCTTGCTCTCTGAACATGGGGAAAAGACAAAAAGATTAATTCAGACTGGAATTGAAATCGGCTTCTTTCCCGTGCAGAAAGTCTGTGTTGGTGGGGAACAGATAGAAAGAAAATAGAGGAAGAATCGGATGCTGTGATTGGTAAGGAAATTGGATTTTTTTTCCTACTCCTCTCGGATGCTGTTCTCCGGAAAACTTTAAAAATAGCGGCCGAGACCACCTGTGACATTGACTTATTGTCCGTAGTCACACTCCGTGGTCGATTTTGCTGGAGCATTCAAATCACTACAAACACACTCACTCGCTCTCCTCTTTTTTCCATACAAAATTGAAAAAAATAAAGAAGAATAAAGCAGTGATGACTCAGCTGCTAAATTCTTTAAATTCTGTGGATTTTATGTAGCTTGAAATTAAAGCCGTAATATTCTAGAAATTGCATTCTCTGTCAGTCTTGGAAAAAATAAAATTGGATAAAAGTCAGAGGAATGGTTTCTAGAATATGGCTGACAGTGGAAGTCCCAGGACCGTCTTAAATATATTCTTTCCATGTGGATTGAGTCCAAAGAATTTACTTTGGGTAGGTGAGTTGAGTCCTAACTACGCAGGAGGTCGTGACAGGTTTTATATACACTTTGTAAACAATAAAATTGGAGCCGCACACCAAAATAGGAAGTTGGAGCGGAACCGAGATTTTCTAATCGTGCTTCAGTGGCGTACTGAACCCATATATTTGTGCGTGCTTCGCTTCGATTTACCCTGCGCAGTCGGTGTGCGCAGTACAGTTAAATGTATGGATATAGCACAGTACTCAAATAAGATTCGACAAAGCTCTCTTCACATACCGCAACTTGCTTCCTTGTTGTGAAGCTAGCTTAAGAGTGGTTACAGTTTCATATCACAAAGCTTCGTCTAGTTAACGTTTATCACGAAGCGAACGCGTAATGTGGACAGATTGGGGTGTGTAGCCTTCTCATCTAATTCGTTAGTGTACACTGTATTCAGTACTAAGTGAAAAACATATATCTGTACATTATGATGAGGACCTTGAGTTTAGTTTTCGTAACGTTCTAACGTGTTGCAAAATATCCTTATTGGTTTCCAAAATGATGTGGAATACAGAGATGAGACCTGGTTGACCCGCTTTTGACCTATTTTAATACCTTACGTAGAAAATTCTTCCAGATTGTTATTTTCAAACCACCGGGGGTGTTTTTTGGGGGGGAGGGCTCTGATAGTATTTCTACGTGTTTTACTTTTGTTAGGAACTATTCGGCATCGTATTTTTCTACTGTGGAGGGTGACACCACCGGTCCCGGTCACCCATGGAGAGGACACTTCAAACGCAACAGTATATAATAAAGAAAGAAATTAAAACTCTGTCTCTCACGTTACCGGGTCAAGCTGGGTTTCAAGCATAGACCCGGTCCGAAACCTGATCCGGTAACCCGTTTCAATTCTAGTGGAATACAATTGTATTCTCATCAGTGTATTCAACCAATCGAGATATCACTGGCTGTTTTAACTTTCAGTATATTAATTCATTAATAATGTTAACATTTATTAGCTCTTTGAAGAGTTCGGAATGTCAAGGCTGACTCTGGTTTTGACAAAGCACAACGAAACGTGCGAACCATTTAGAGAGAAACAACCTGCGTGTCCACCATATTTTCTTCAAATAGTCTTTTTGTTTTGAGTGTGTTGTTTGTTAAGATTTCCATATCTGCAGCTGGAGAAGGCTAGCGATACTCGTGTGAGGCTTGGTTGTTCTCTTCACGTTGACTCTCTTGAGGATGGAGCAGCCCAAATTGAATTGTCCCTCAGGAACGTGTTAAGACTGCAAAAGTTAGTTGCCATTTCCATTGGTAGTTAAAAAAAAAAAGAGCGGAGGAAAGCACGTCCAGGGACAACTACAGAATTATGTTCACGTTTCATCCGTTTGGCTCCACCCTCGGTCGTTTTAATTTGAATACCGTTGTTTGTAATAAATTTGAACGGAGATTCACTTTTCACTTAATTTAGAGGCAGACTAGTTTTGAATATCTGAAGCATAATTCGTGTGTTTGATTAAGTTATGTATTTAATTGTTTCATGCCGGAAGACATTATTATTAAGTTGAGTATTACTGTTATCATGATGAAGTGTTAGTCGCGATGGTTATTGGCCTGAGCTAAAGGTGCCTAAAGGCCACAAATAAATGTATAAAAAGCAGTGGTGGTGGTTCTGTAATACAGGGTGGTTTAACAGAAAAGCTAGACACCAAAACAAGAAAGAGAAAAAGGTACTTTGCTCATATGTGTAATTCCGCTTCGTTTAGTTTTTGGGAGTTAAGTTCAGTGGATACGGTGGATATTAGAAGCTAAAATGTGATGCTATCGAGTTGTCATTGTTGCGAACATGGTATATTTTGTTTAAAAAAGCACTACGTTGGTTTGCTAGAAAATTATTCTTATGTGAGATCTCAGGTAGAATACTCCTGTATTGTATGTATTCCGAACACTCTTAAACATTTTAAGGTAATAGATTTTTTTGAAATTATTAATGTATAAAAAGAAAATACATTATATCCGCCATACATGTCATTGTAGGAAATTAACAAAACGTACTTTAGATGACATCAAAAGGCATTTATTATTCCGGTATAGACTAATACATAATAAATTTGATTCTGTTGATTTAAGACTCAATCCAAGGGGGGTTTCCCGCCTTTTTCGTTTTGCGTTAATTATTCAAATTGCGGTACAGGGAAACAGAAATTAACTTTCACGGACCAAAGTTCATTTTGTGCTTCAAT
>JAGDQP010047383.1:0-15041 GCA_022664845.1 Lepisma saccharinum
GAGGACGATGAAATAACGTTTTGTAGCCGATTTAGTTGAAATATGAAGTTTGTTACTTGTGGTCCGGTTCGATCCCAGCTCATGCCATGTGGGCTTTGAGGTGGACAAACACCGTATGCGTGGGTTTTCTCGGGGTTCTTCCTTTTCCCCCCACCTTCTTCATTCCACTAATTCTTCTTTCATCATTCATCCGGCCTGAGCCAAAGTTGTCTAAAGGCATTAAATAAAATTAAAATTCAAAGCTTGTATTAAACTATTATTATTCATTTCCATAATTTATTACATCAGACAATTATATTAGAATTATTAATATTATTATTTGAAGGCCATCGAAAAATTTAGTAGCTTGCAAGACACAGAGGAAGGAAGAAGTTATCTAAAATATTTGCTTTCTCTTTGAGTAGAATGTATATAAAGCGTACATTACAAATATCATTATCGTAGTTGGATACACAGATTACAACATGAATGGTATTGCAGTAAGTAAAGAAAAATATATTACCATTTTAATATTTTGTTTATAACTTAACCAGTCTTGTTTGCATTATTTGAAAATAGATTTTCAAATGAAGTATATTTTTTAAATGAAATACATTTTTAATAGTTATATTATGCTAATGCTCCACTTGTAGTAAATAGAACAATGTATCTCCTAATAAAACCATTAGTGGAATTCATTAGAAACACTTTATGCACTTTAGAAAAAAATATATAAAACTAGCTTTTGAATGTTGTCATTGACAAAATTATTTAGCAACCTATATGCCTGATAATTATATCGTAATTGAATATGATTTCTAAACTAGATTTATTGTGTAATGCATAAGTAGATGTGACTCATTACACAATCCTTACCTGTTCTGAAAACAAAAAGTATCTTTGAAACGTTTAAGTCTGTAGATGTTTAATTTAATTACGTAATCTTTCTAAAAAAAAAAAAACGAAAGCCAAGAAAATACGGAAATTGATTTATCTGTTTATTGAATTTCGTTAATGTATCCTGTCGTTACGAGTCTCAACTTAGTTTATATGTATTTGCTTTTACGAAAAAATCAGAAATGCACAATACAAATATTTATATTATCTTTTAAGCTATTTTGTAGAAATCATTTTTGCCTATACCAAAGTAATGTGAAGAGACTTCATGAAACTGTTGAAGAAATTTTGAAATATTTATTTATAAAGATTTTATTTTTAAACTTAACATTGAAATACTATTATTGTTTTAATTCCATTGTGAACTTATGTATAAAAATATCATAAAATTATGTTACATCGAGTACTATGTAAGCAAAGATTCTCATATTTAATCGGCGTAGAAACCACATGCATATGTTAATGGATATAATTATAATTTTAAAGTATATTATATTAAGCAGAAATTACTTTTTGAAAGTACTCATAATTTTCATTATCTTTAGGTACTAGCTTTATTCACCACTTTTGTGGTCGCTGTTTCTGCTGGAGGAGTCGTTGGTTCATTAGGAGGACTAGGTGCGGTGGTATCTGGAGCCCCTCTTGCAGGAATTTATTCAACTGGCATCGCACTTGCTTTGGGTATTGACAGTTATGTAAGTATTTTTTTAAAAAATATTTTACTCTAAATATCTTCTGTACGAATGTATAAGTATTAAATAAGTAGGAAACTAAATGAAACATATGTTCTACATATAAATATGCTATAGATATACAAAATGGAAGAGATAAAATTGGTTTTTAATATAAATGTATTGGAAATTACAACTGGAAATATTATTGATAATTTATATGGATAATTTTGGGAAGGGATTTTATAGATTATCTTGTAATAAACTCACGAAAAATAATTATTAACATTATGTGAACCCAACAACAAATCTATTTCAAACAGGCCGTAACACAGTGAATATTTTATGAACCTTTTTACTAATAATATTTCAGGCTTATCCAAGATACTCTTTTGGTTATGGAGTGAGTGATGCCCTGACTGGTGATAATAAGAACCAAGTTGAATCCCGCGACGGAGGAGTAGTAAGAGGAAGATACAGCCTGGTAGAACCTGACGGCAACGTTCGAGTTGTAAATTATGCTGCTGACAGTGTGAATGGATTCAATGCAGTTGTGAGCAGGACTGGAGCTAGTGTTCATCCAGCTCCTGCTGCTGCACGATTGGCAGTTTCTCCAGTAGCTGCTGTTGCACGACCAGCAGTGGTTTCTGCAACTGCTCCTGTAGCTGCACTTGCAGGCTCTGCACTGATTTCTCCAGTCGCTGCTGTTGCCCCTGCTTCCGCAGTAGATACTGTGGTGAGTTTTTGATACGCTTTGTACTTAGACAAAATTTACTCTGGAACAATTAGTGGGTATTTGTGAGTGGGTTACAAATATTTGCAGTAGTAATTCAGAAAATTGCCACTGTATATAAGAGCTTGGTAATTGGAAGAACCTTTGTGAGCTACCTTCAGCATCATTCGAGCATACTTACACACGAGTTATGATTTCTGAGTTAATATTATTCTACTAAAAAAGTTAGTTCTTTAAATAACATTACTTACTTAAATTTACGATTAGATTACACCTTATTTTAAGACAAATAGCATTACAGCCTGGTCTTTTCTGCGGAAGAGGAAGACAAATTCTGATATATATTGCGTTTTTGTATGGAGTAAATAGTACACGACAGTAACTTACTTACTTTATTTAGAACCGAAAGGAAATGTCCCGACCTTTGTGGAATTGTGAAGGACTAAACTGGGGTGTGGTTCCTGAGGTTACATGTTTGCCTGGGGAGTGATGTTTGCACATTTTAAAAGCATGTCATTTTGGTAAACTAGGCGGACCAATACAAAATAAACTAACTAACTCTATGGGTTACGGAACTCGCAAATTCATAAAGCCGGTATTCATTATTATCATCTACTTCTCGAAGATATCTTCTAATATTTTCATCCCAACGACGTCTTGGTCTTTCCAATGGCCTTTTCCTTCCAGCTTACCAACCAGGGTGAAATATAAACTTCCTTTTCCTCCCACCAAACTATATGGGTTGTTCACCTTATCCGTCGTGATATCATTATTCTTAAAATATCTGGCGAAACATACAAGACGAAAATAATGTTCTTAATAAGCTATTACAGAGCATTTTGTACTGAAAATAAACTTTTTGGCAACTAAGGGAAGCAACTGTATTTAAGTTAAAATAATTGATTCACAATGGAAGATATGTACTTTTGTGCTTTTCGAATATCTATATTTTGACTTTACGTTCATAGTAGACTAACAATTTAGATGGAAACAAATTCGAAGAATGTTTGAGAATCAGAATTTCTTTATTTCTAAAATGAATATTTCAGAAAGTTATGGTGTTATAATACTGTATGTATGATGAACTACAAACCAAACATTTTGAATTTGATAAGAGGAACTGGTTAAGAACTAAAGAATATTATTAATAATAGTTCAAGGAAAGAAATTCATGTAACTCACAATAATACATCTTTAGCATTTAATACGTATTTTAGCACTACATATATGACTTGGAGAGGAACTCTGTTGTACCCGTACTTGTTTTGGTTATTAGCTGAAACTTGTGACCAAATATGTAGCTTAGAAGAAATGTTTCGTAATGAATGTGTAATTACATAACTTTTCCCTTATACTAGTTAATTAAGAGATCGCATTCCTTTGGAACAATCAAAAGGTATTCTCCCCTTGAAATCATTTTAAAACAATTTGTTACATTGGCTACATTCTGAGGGAAAAAAAGGAATAAACATTGAGGACAACAGCCCATGTACGTACAAGTTAGACAATCTAAGTATAATTTTAATACTCTATTTCTTGATATATATGAGGTATATTATTGACGAAAAAAGTTTTTAAACATTGCAGGCTTACCCTCGTTATGCTTTTGGCTACGGAGTGAGCGATGCTTTGACTGGAGACAACAAAAGCCAATCTGAAGTTCGTGATGGATCAGTCGTGAGAGGAAGATACAGTCTGGTGGAACCCGATGGCACCGTGCGAGTAGTTAATTATGGTGCTGATGGCATCAATGGATTCAATGCTGTTGTCAGCAGGGTTGGTGCTAGTGCTCACCCAGTCTCTGGAATTAGAGGAGTCGGAATTGGTGTTATTCCCTCTGCAGTAAAAGTTATTGGTTGATTGTTACCAAAAACGGTAAACATTATTTGTACTGGTTTTGATACAAATCATTCAAGCAGAAGATTTGAATAAAAATCTATATATTTAGAAGTTGGTTTACTTTGTGTTTTGCGCACATAGTAGATTTTGGACATATTCAATTTCGAGAAGGTTCTGCATGTTTTATTAGGAGTCTTGCAAAATATAACCACCGAATTCATCATCTTACAGAATGCCAGCAAAGATAGACTGGACCCAAGTACCTCTTAAATTTCGTAAAAATATACAGCCCGTTTAAACATTTAGGTTCAGTGTACTTGCTTATGGAGTATCCCCCGATTCTATCTCAAGGCAAAACTACAAAGGAGCCATTGATCGAGCGTTGGCTTAGCAATCAGAAATTCCTGGGAAATCATCCAGCTTTCACATATCCTGGCTTACTTTTACATATTTCCAAGTTATACTGGAAAAACAAAGGGATAACACCTTTAAAACAAACTGTGGTTCACTTCCGTTCAACATCTTGTCCCTTCCTATCCAGCCTTAGACAATTTTGCCAATCTATATACAGTAGTACCTAATGTTTATATAATCGGGGTGCATAATGCAATTTTTCGACCCAATACTCTTGATATATTATCAAGACAAAGCGTAGTTTTCTAGAGGAAAGATTATTAAAATTGTACATATTTTTTAAACTGAGGCAAGTGAAAATTCTACATTTCTTTACAACAACGAATTATCGACCTGCTGGAAGCTTTTTCCTGTATATGCAAGATAGCGAGCGATATGTGCGAAGTGTAGGAAATAATTTACCTTGATCAGAATCGTAATATTTCTGTCTGTTCAAAATTTGAAGCAATGATTAATAAATGCATCTGAGTACTCTGGTTCACATTAGAGCTTTGTTATTTCCTGTCACTTTAGGGCAGTACCTTACAACCATATAAAATTCTGCTTGATAAATTGTACTTGTATGGTATCAGATTAAAAGCTCACTCCAGGCAGAAGTCGTATCTTCAAAATAGGAAACAATTTGTTGAAATTGATCAAGTAAAATTGAGAAAGCAATAATCGAAAATGGAGTTCCTTAAGGCTCCATTTTAGGCCCTATACCTTTTTTCTGCTATACAGATACGATCTTCCAAAGTTATTAGCTCCTACAACATCTGTATTGTTTTCCGATGACACCAAGGTAATTATAAAATCTGATTCGAAATGTTTACAAAATATGTTCAGTGAATTGACTTTGAAGATATTAACATGTGTGAAACAAAATAAGTTATGCATAAAGGACCCTAAAACAGTGTTTAGAGTCATCCTAATCCTAAGCTGTGCACGAATCCACTGCATTTCAAAGTTAAAATAAACGATGATAAGATAAAAATTGTTGATAACACAGTTGGTTTGATTCCGAATTGACATAAAAAACATGTTTGTGAATTACTTAAAGAAATACTAAGCACAATCATGTTTATGTTCCAGAGAATCTGCAAAATCGTCACTACGCAGACATTACGAACTCTATATTATGCGTTAGTATATTATCATATTAAATATGGAATTGTATTCTGGAGATCCTCTTCTGAAGCGCATCAAGTATTTTTAGCTCAGAATAAAATATTAAGAATAGCGATGCCTGTATCTCAAACAACATCGTGTAAACCAGTATTTGAAAAGATAAATTTAATACCTTTACCTTGTATCTATATATTACAATTCGTTATTTACATGCATGAAAGCAAAGGGTCTTTTACGAAAAACTCTGAAATTCATTCCTATAAAACCAGGTCAGCTAAATTTCATATTAGTAGTGTAAGAGTAACAAGTACTAAAAAATCCATAAATTATACAGGACCTAAATTATATTACAATTGTTAAAATTTCTGGTTTCTTGATATGTATTCTATATAATCTGTTATTGTATATATTTTCTGCTATAATGTAACTGTCTAAGTTTAAGTATCTTTTATTTTATATATTCTTTAGTTGGTATCTCAAGTTTATATAACTACTGCTTAATAATATATTTTATATTGTCTCCTATATATAAAACTTCTACAAATCCAATGTACAACAAACATGTACTTAATAAATAAGTCAATCAGATGGATTTTTTAAGTAATTAGAATGCAAGTAAGTTGACATAGTGCGGCATACAATGCCAGAAATATAAGAAAAAATAGAGTCTCAACTGCGAATATTAAAAGGTGTTCCAGTGATTTTTTACCTTCTAAAATTATATTTCCTCAGTATGTAATGAAAATTAGGCTTAATTCTTTCAGTTCTTGTTAAATGATATTTTACTTCGCAAGCTGCAGAATCAGTGCAAGTGCAGCAAACGTCTTCATTACAGACTTTTCTTTAGTTCACAATGGTTCGTCGCGTTCTCAAATTTTGCAACGTTAATTTAACTCATTTCCCGACGTTATAAAATGATGAAATTTTTGCACAGCGACGAAAGTCAGGTGACAATACAATATTCCATTCTTACTTTTTCATATTTCTTCTATATATTTATATATTTTAAAAGTATATTTTAATATTTCTTTTAAAGTGAACTTCTTTATACTAAAACAAATAGTAGCCTGCAACGATATTGTGTTTGGCTGGTTGCAGAACATTTTAGGATTTTAGTTACAAAATATTAGCTTGAAAAAAAGTATCTGAATACCGAAATAATTTTAAAAAAATAATAAAAATTTATTAAAGAAATAATTTTCTTAAAAACAATGTACTAAAGAAAACAAGAATGTTTATGCATGACTGAAAAGAAAAGCAAGTGGCGCGCCAAGAATTTATAAAGTGACTGTATATGAGAGCGCGCCCCATGCTTTTCTTTTTGATAATGCATAAACAATTTTTATTTTAAATTTTAGGACGAATACTTTAAGAAAAGTATGTCTAAAATTTTATTCTTTATTATTTTTTATTATTACTGGATAAATTACCAACCCGTTGGTGCGGGGTGAGCAAACTGCTGCTGCTGCTCCTACTACTTCTAGAACACCACTACTATATATGCTGATACTACCACAACAAATACTGTACTACTACTGTCTGCAATGGATACTACTGCTAGAACTAACAATACTACTGATACTGCTACTACAATTAATAATACTACTGCTACTAATACTACTGCAAGTACTACTACAATGCTTTAAAATATTAAAATTAAAGAGGAATCCAAATTTAAAATAAAAAATCACGACGACTAACGTGGGTAGGCCATGTGGCTCGGATGGAGGAGAAACGAAGATTATATTCGATTGTGGTTGGTAAGTCGGCGCGAAAGAGACCGTTGGGAAGACCGAGAAGATGTTGGGAGGTTAATATTAGAAACCATCTTCGAGAAGTAGTAGTAGTAGTATTTGTGATGAAAACTGCCTTGATCTTACTCAGAATAATTTTGTTACTGCGATGATGAACTTGCGAGTCCCGTAAACCATAAGGTAAGTAAGTAAACTATTTATTTCTCATTGTTGTTTTAACTTAGAAGTGGAAAAAAAAATATTTATTCTGACGTTATATACAATGAAATTACTGTTTTTATTATTTAGATTACGGCACAATCACTTCCGCTGACTTAAAATATCCAAAGCTCCTGCGCCTGGGCCCAAGCATCAGGTATGCAAAATTTGGGTTAAATCAATACACACATGTTAATTTGTATCGTGTTCAACCGAGCCGCCGTAGCTCAGTGGTAGAGGGATGGCGTGGAATTCGGGAGGTCTTGGCTTTGATCCCAGCGGCCGACCATCCTGACTGAGGTTTGTCCTGCGTTTTTTCTCAGCCATACCAGGCAAACGCCGGGATAGCACCTTCAGCATATTCATTGGCCGAAACCTTTCCGAATCCATTTTCCCTCCCCTATTCCGGCCTGAGCCTTACATGTCTAAAGGCCAAAAATAATATTTAAATTCATTGCTATCGTGTTCAAACAGACAGACATTCGGTTTTTTATATATAGATTATTGATGAATTGGCACTTAGTATTTGTAATTTCCATGACTGTATCGAATTAATATGATATATAGCCTTTCACATTTAGTACGGTTTTCCTTTTGCTATACATTTACGTAGAAGCTAAATGAGAGATTTTACGATTATGCAAACCACATGATATATTGGTGACAGCAAATAATGAGAAATATGTTGTTGCCCAGAAATACATCGCTTTAGTTTCCATTATCACTGATTTACTGTTTATATGCTTTAAGGGCAATGTAAATACAAGATGTACGACAAGAGATGGCAGAACTAACTCCGTATATGTCTAATGAATTTTTATGTTTGCACGAAATTTCAAAGCTGCTCCTACAAATTCAAGCCTAGAGAGTTCAAACTTTCACGGAAGAAAGTTCATAACCAATTCAAGAGTTCTATCCTTGTCGATTTTTCATTCTCTTTCTTGTTCATAGTTGAAAGTGCTTCATTGTTATATCCACAACAACAATGGAACGATTTTAACAATGAACAAGAAAGAAAATAAAAAATCGGCACGGATAGAACTCTTGAATTAGTTATGAACTTTCTTTCCTGAAAGTTTGAACTCTCTAGGTTTGAATTTGTAGGAGTAGCATTGAAATTTCGTGAAACGATAAAAATAAATTAGACATATACAGAGATAGTGCTGCCATCTCTTGTAGTACATCTTGGCTTTACATTGCCCTTGACTGTAACGCAATGAAAATTCTTTGAAAATAGAGAACGTTTTTTGTCAAACATGCTTACTACGACAAACGAAACAACTAGAACAAACTGGTTTTAGAGAAAATTGTACCAAAGTTCAGGACGGGGCGTCGTAAAGTTCTCGGATTGTAAAAATAATCAAATTGAAATAATTTGAGCTCCTCTGAGACATGTGAATATGCCAATTACTACTTTAATCTGAACATAGACTGTTATAACATTACTTACTTACACTATGACTTGCGGAACTCCCAAGTTCATCACCGCAGTAACAATCGTTCGCCATCGGGATCTATCCTGGGCAACATCAAGCCAGTTTTCACCACAAACATCTACATCTCGAAGATCCATTCTAATATTGTCCTCCCAATATCGTCTCGATCTTCTCAATGGTCTCCTTCAATCCGGCCTTCCAACCAGGATAGAATATAATCTTCATTTTTTCCCCATCCGAGCTACATGGCCTGCCCACCTTAGTCGTCGTAAATTCATTATTTTTAAATCTGGTGAATTGTACAGTCCATGGAGTTCTTCATTATGCAGTCTCCTCCATTCTCCAGTCAACTTGTCCCGTTTTGGAAAGTATATTTTTCTCAAAAAACCTTATTTTCAAACACATGTCATTTCTCTTCCATCTGCTAGGGTCGTACTCCAATTTTCGCAAACCGTAAAGTATTACCTCAGAATAACCGTTCTGTATATTTTCAATTTCAACTTTCTTGATATTAAACGCGAGGTTAGGAGTTTCTGGACTGAACAGAAACATGCGTTGCCCGATACCAAACGAATTTGTATTTCTTCCGTTACTTCGTTTTTGTTTGTTATGTTTGGTCCCAAGTATTTAAATGTTGCTTACTTTCTCTATGTCCTCATTCCTAATTGTTATGTACCTATTTCCGTTATTCCCTGTGTTTCGGCTGGTTATCATGTATTTTGTTTTCTCTATGTTTACCTGTAGACCTATCTCACCGCACGCTTCTACTAACAATAAGATATCCATGTTACTTTCTAGAGCCTGTATTAAATTTACTCCCCTATTAAATTTTCATCATCCGCGTACACGAACACTTGATTCAAGCCATGCAACGTTAGTCCCTTTTTCGTCTCTTTTATTTTTAAAATCGTATATTATCTTTGTATCGTTGTAATCGTTATAAAGCTACTCAAAATATTTCATTTTTTGTTGTAACGATACTCATTGCTTCGAAAATGAGAAAAAATAATAAAACATTATACACGGAAGTGGTTAGAGGAATCCAAGGAGGGAACAAGAATATTTGTGTCAAAATAAAAATTTTACAACACCACAAAATTATATTTTATTTTGTTTGGAAGTTTTACATAGGTCTAAATGGCAATATAAATAAGGCTACAACAACAAAAAATTAACAAAAAATATTTGGTTCGTGTACATTTGTACACCGTTGGGTATTGGAAGGTTATGCGGTGTTATTAATGTAACCGACGATCTGAGCGGCAAAGTGGTGAATGGAAAATTTCCAGTCCTTCAAGATCGTCTAGCGGCAACCACCAAAAACAATGTTTATTTAATTCTTCAATGCCAGAGGTATTGTACAGGACACCTGCAGATGCTTATCAGAATAATGGAAACACCTGTAGTTGGCAACACGTCAGATGTATGGGTTGGCAGTGGTGTCTTGGCGACCGCAGCGCCGGACTGCTGGTGGTGGTGTGTTAGGTCGGTCTCCATACTACGTCAGGCGTCGTGGAACAGGAGTGTGCAGTGGCTGCAGCAGACGGAGGTAGTGTAAAATGAGAGACCTCTCAAAGTTTCAAAGAGGGCAAATTGTTGGTGCGCGGTTATGTGGAGTGAGTGTGACGGCAGTGCCTAGTGTGTTAGGTGTGTCGCCAGGGACAGTGTCGAAGGTGATGACGGCCTACACAACACACGGGAAAACCACATCGGGGAAGCGGAACAGTGGGCGGAAGAAAAGCATCAGTGACAGGGCACGCCGGGTATTAAAGCGCATTGTCACGCGGAACCGTCGTGCCACTGCGGCGCAAGTGACGGAGGAACTCAATCAGCACCTCCCCCAACCTGTTTCGACAATCACAGTCCGCCGCGAATTACATGACATGAACTTACGGGGTCGTGTTGCACGGGCCAAACCTCTCATCAGGGACCAGAACGCTTTAGCACGCCGCAAATGGTGCCGCGACCATGCAACTTAGACCGTTGACGACTGGAAACGTGTGGTATGGTCGGATGAGTCACTATTCACCCTATTCCAAACCACGGGCCGTGTTTATGTGTGGAGAACGCCCAAAGAAGCGTATGATCTGCAATGTCTCCGCCCAACTGTGAAACATGGCGGCGGCACGGTGATGCTGTGGGTCGCAATATCATGGTTTTCATTGGGTCCTGTGGACACACTTCGCGGACCCATCACTGCCAACGATTATGTCGCAATTTTAGGAGACCACTTGCATCCTATGGTCCGGATGTTGTTCCCGGACAATGACGCCATATTCCAGGATGATAATGCACCCATTCACACAGCTGGAGTTGTTGTAGCGTGGTTTGAGGAACATCGGGATGAAGTTCAACACCTCCCCTGACCCGCCCAATCCCCAGATATCAGCATAATTGAACATATGTGGTCCATCTTGGAAACACGACTCCGGCGACGATTTCCACCTCCATCCTCTCTCACAGAACTGGCCGATGCCCTGCACGAGGAATGGTGTAATATTCCACTTGCTACCATTCACGACCTCTATGCCTCCATCCCACGTCGCATCAAGGCTGTTCTGAAGGCGAAAGGAGGCCCGACACCATATTAATCTGGTAAGTTGCACTTTCGTTCAGGTGTTTCCATTATTCTGATAAGCATCTGTATGTGTCTAAAGGATAAAAATGAAAAAAAACCTTCCACGTCGATTATTTGAAATGCTTGTGGAAGGGAAATCGACGCCACCGACGTAACTGGTCAATGATGTTGTTACACGATAATTCAAAAGTTAAGACGAAGTTCTTCTGGTCTAGGAATTGCTTGCTTAACAGGAAAGTACATAATTCCGTAGTCATTTGACCTGTCATTGTATTAATTCTTCTTCCCCGGGCTAAGGGGCGAGGGAAGGTGACAACTATCCCCTCCCCCCAAAAAACCGGGATAAATAAGGTGAGGTGAAAACTGAAGATTTCTCAATCACCTTCAGAAACACAAGTCGTAGTATGTCAATAAAAAACGCGACTGCTTTGAAGTAAACCAAGGCCATTAGTTGGAACCTTCAATATCTTACATTTAACGTGCTTATCCTGGATCTTTTGTGGCAGATCTTGTTATATGTAGAAACACAGACATCTGATTAGCTATACCATAATAAGAACTAAACTAAACTACAGCGTAGTGTCGTACAGAATAATATCCCGACAGGTAAGTACATTTGCAGTGTTAGCTTGTATAATTAATGTCAAAACGAAACCTAAAAATGTATTTAAACAACGTTATGATTGAGAACTAGAGCGGGGAGATGATTCCGCAACGCAAAGCCTATTTTAATTTTAATTAAATTTGTGATCCCTTTAGGCAGCTTTGGCTCAGTCCGACAAAGTCAATTTGATCATTATGAAATGTTATCTGGATAATCTCCATTGAGAAATCACTCATCAATCATACGTTTTCTGAACCATGAGAGATCTCCAGAATAGGAGTACAAGAAGCCTGTGTGGTTTAGGCTACTTGATGGCTTATGATTCGTTTGAAGACATTAAAAAAAAGTAATATCCTGGTCAATCGGTAACGGTAAATTGAGCGATTTGAATTAACATATATGTTTGCCTAGTACGAGTAAATCATTAGAGTATTTTAAAGAATACAAGTTATGAGCATTGGTTGGTAATGTAAAATGGAAATGACTACGTTTTTGTAAAACACTGCTGTATTGAAGAGGTATTACAGGAGTAGTGGGAAACGTCGTAGAACTGTACTTTAATGCAGCACTCCTTAAGGAAGTTTATCGGAATTGAACGATAGGGTTGCCAACTAAGAACATTTTAAAAACCGGACATTCTGGTTTATTCCAGTTTGGAAAATGGACATGCAAAACACCAAGAATAATTACTGTAGGTCTGACTACAGTAGATATCGTGACACTTCGTTAGAAAAACTCGCGACAGGAAAATCCTAGGTTTGGGGGGATCGTGACAGAAAAATCCTTGTACAGTGTGTGAAACTCGTTCTTCGTAGTGGCTGAGGAGTGAATTTTGGGTGGAACAGAGTGCTTTAGGAGAGGAAAATCCTTGATATTGTGTGTTCGTAGAAGATGACGCATGAATTTTGGCGGGAAAATTGGGAGAGGAAAATCCTTTGGTCTTTGTAGGTTGGGTGGTAGCGTTGTGGGGAAATGATTGCACAGTACTTTATTAGAAGATACCCTCGTAGTCCAGTGGTTTCGCAAGTGGTTGTTGTTGACGTCAGCAGAGATGATTGTCCAAGGCTATGAGTTGAATGTGGCTGGTATGACGCAATGGTTTTCTGCAAGAAACACTGAATGTTAAGATTTATTTTTGTTGGGGCCCTTAGTACCCCAGCTTACATCCCTTGATGTAAGATAACATTATTTTTAATGGAGTCCCCCACGTGTACTCCTGGCTACGTTCCTGTCTGACTTATGGAAAATAGTAATGCAAGGCCCCCTCTCAGCATTTCATTCGAGGTACGTCCCTGTACGTAATAGTGGATAACACAAATTGTTTGAAGTCTTTGATGAGAGGGATGTTTATTTTTAATGGACTTCCCCCCGCGTGCACTCCTGGCTACGATCCTGTCTGACTTATGAAAAATTGCAATGCTACTTCCCTGCCCCCTTCCGCGCGCACTCCTGCCTACGATCCTGTCTAACTTATGAAAAATTGCAATGCTACTTCCCTGGCCCCCTCCGCGCGCACTCCTTGCTACGATCCTGTCTAACTTATGAAAAATTGCAATGCTATGTCCCTGGCCCCTTCCGCGCCCACTCCTGGCTACGATCCTGTCTAACTTATGAAAAATTGCAATGCTACGTCCCTGGCCCCTTCCGTGCCCACTCCTGGCTACGATCCTGTCTGACTTATGGAAAATTGTAATTTGAGTGGTATCTCTACAGTACTTCTAAATATTTATAGAAAAAAGTAGATAATTTATTGTTTTTTTTTAAAAAAAAAGCTTATTTATTCATTCAATCTAAGAGTCCTTCTTAATTTGAAATTTAATTCACAGTACAAAACATGGATAGCCTTACCTTAGAAAATAACTAACATCTAGTTGAATTTGATGAATACAGGCATTGTCAGGTTTAAAGAACAGAGCCTTAATACGTGATTTCTATGAAACATACTATTGCAAAGTGGCTAGCAATAATTTCCCCTAGACTCAGAGAAAGTTTCCAGTTGTTGAATTACAAAAATACCAGGGAATTTCCCTTAGGTAACAGAAGTTGAACACATGATTTCTATGAAACATACGCTTGGAAACTCGCTAAACGGGAAGATTGTTGGCTTGCAATAATTTCCCTGTGAGTCAGAGAAACTTTCCAGATGATGCATGGTGAAAATACCACTGATTGTCATATACAAGGAAGTAAGCATTGCAAAAACCCCAAGGTTAGTAATACGGGGAAAATGTACATCTTAATTCATCTGATTAAACAAGGAAATGATTTATGTTGAGATGAAAACATGTTTTTCTCATTACGATTGTGTTGTTAGGTTAACGAAGCATGAAATTTTGGCGACATCTTAATTCACGTGATTAAACAAGGAAATGACTGACGTTGAGATAAAAACACGTTTTCGTCATTAAAGGTTTGGTGTAAAAATACTCGATTGCGATTTCAGCTTAACTGACCATGAAATTTTGGGAAAACACATTTCATCATTGAAAGTAATGCTTGCTTATTCAGCATGAAGAAAAAAAAAACTTACGCATCTTGTCAAGACATGAATCTGTTAACTCAGACGTTGTATACGCTGGCTGACGTCAGAGTGCGTAGGCTCACTGACTAACTCCTTTTGCGCAAGTCTAGTAATTCTCCATTCACACTACCTAATGGGAAGCGAGTTTATAGTACTTTCGAAAAGTTGAATAAAAAGGTTAAGATAGAACACTGATTTATCAGTCTAGTTTGAGTTTTGATACATAATACATCGTACTTACACAAGTCTGAACGCCGTTCTTGCTTAAGACTAAATCTTCTACTTGTACAGAACACTTTGGTAAGCCTTC
>JAGDQP010047384.1:0-15041 GCA_022664845.1 Lepisma saccharinum
ATATATATATATATATATATACTCGCTTTGTTTCGCTAGGAGCGCTGCCCCCAGACCCCCGTAGGGGGTTCGCCCCCCAACTTCAGTGCTTTTGAGAGGATGCGCCTCCTTTATCTTAAAAAAAATCTCCCTGCAGCACTACACCACCATGGTATCCATCTGCACCATGCCACAGGGGGCTGCGCCCCGAAAAGGAAGGTTTTCCCCATTTATTGTAACCTACTCTTGGTCATACACCTTCAAAGAAAATTTCGTTTCTCTACCTTCAATGATTTGGAAATTGGGTTTTTGGGGAGGCCATTTTGGATCCAAGTTGACGACTTTTTGAAAGGTTTCTTATATTGTCGTGACCTACTTGTGGTGGTACAACTTCAAGTAAAATTTCATTTATCCAGCTCAAACGGTGTGCGAAATGGGATTTTGGGCGGTCATTTTGGATCCAAGATGGCGTCTTTTACCAAATGTTGTAATATTTCCCTAAACTACTCGTCATAATGCACCTTTATGCCACATTTCGATTCTCTAGCTCAAACGGTGTGGAAAATGTTTTATCAGGTACGCTATTTTGGATCCAAGATGGCGTCTTTGGATACATCATGTAATATTTTAGTAACATACAAGTGATAATGTATAGTGTTACCAAATTCGGTATTTCTAGCTGCAGTCGTTTAGGCTGTGTATTCTATACAACAATGGGTTCGGCGGCCATTTTGAATCCAAGGTGGCGACTTTTTCAACATTTCGTAATATTTTCTTGAACTACTAGTGACAATACACCTTTATGTCAAATTTCATATCTCTAGCTCAAACGATATGGAAAATAGAATTCTTACATCCGCCATTTTGGGTCCAAGATGGCGTCTTTGAACCCATTAGGTAACATTTTCGTAATCAGAAAGTGATGTTGTACCTTTATGCCAAATTTGATTTCAATAGTCCCAGCGGTTTAGCCTGTGTATTCTATACAACAATGGGTTCGGCGGCCATTTTGGATCCAAGATGGCGACCGATTTTGCTCATTAACGAACTTAACCGAGCTATTAAGCCTAGAAACAACATAAAAGAATTTGGTTCAAATATCTTCAAAATTATGACCGCTAGCGTGTTAATATATATATATATATATATATATATACTTTCATATCGTACCGATCTCAATAGGTATATTTTTCTTCGAAATCTACCTAAAATGCATACAAGTTTAATACATTTTAAAATTTAAAAGTACAATCTGTAGTAGGAGATAAACGAACAGACGTAATTTAACCTGAAATCATAAGATCAATCAAAATGTAACTTGTCCAAAATGCTTGTAACAATTTTATATTCAAATTTATCATGTGAATCACTTTTAAGCAATAAAAAGCACGATATGATGTGACAGCGTTTTCTAAGTTGATTGAAAGTTAAATGGAAACTGAGTAAATGGAAGCAGGATACAGATGGTAAAAGGTGACGTTTTAACAAAAGAAATCCCTTTGCTCATCTCCAGAACACTTTATAAACTAGGAGCAAAACAAAACTTTCTTAACGCTAGATCCACAATGAATGTGTGTGCTGAGAGCACGTACGATAAGCAAACAACACGCGAAAATCGATAACTGAAACTCATTTAGCAGAGTTGATAGGTTGTACTGAGGTCTTTGAGAAATGAATAAAAACATATGCAGAGAACTTGATGTCGTTGTCGTCGATGGCTTAATAGTACCTCTCAGCAAGTGGCCTGCCAACGTCGATTTCTCTCCAGTCCAGAAATCAATTCCTAGATGCATCTTTCAATAATCAATTCGATGCGTTAATGTTTACATTGATGTATGATGTTGAAGATTGATGCTAAAATTAATAGCATAGACGACCATTCGAATTGTCAGGTGCCGGTGTACCGATAGTAATGTGTAGGTAAGATATAGAATTTTAAAAGAGACTTTTTCTTCAGATTGGTACAAGCGAAGAAGCTCTTTCAAAAAGAAAAGAAAAAACGGAAGAGTACTGCTAATGTTCTCTGTACTGCTAACTTCTGAGCTAATGTACTTTTTATATTAATCTTCTTGAAATTCGAGGCTTAACGAGTTTACTGTTACATTCGTAACTAGTCATATCCGCGTATACTACCTCTTCCATGCACTCATTAATAGATAGAGTAACTATTTCACGCTACACGGACTGACTGTGTAGTAAGGTAGACATAACATACTTAAGATATATATGTACATATAAAGACTGAGTAAAAATTATTTTAACATTGTATAAAGATTATTAATAACTTCCTAAATGTTATTTATAGTTATTGTCCATATAGATATATTTTTACGAAGAAACCAAAATTTGGATTTTTGTTTTAGCAAGAGATATTTTCAGAGACATAAATCGTTTATATATGTTACTAGAAACATAAACATTTCCTTGCTCGGTCGTAATGAAAATTAATTACCATGTACGATACCATACGAGTATTCTTCCTCTTTTTTTTCTGTATATATATATATTTCGAAGGGTTGGAGAGATATTTCTTCTCCCCCATTCGAACCTTGGCAAAGGATATATTTCTCTCCTTGCCAAAGGATAGGTACATATAGTGGGGTTCATAAAAAAAAGCAAGAAAAAATTATATATATACTAAATATACGACGCCACAACCCATACGAAGGTTGAAATATTCTTCTCAATACCTAAGCCTCAATGACTTTCGCAACGCTGTTTCGCTGCAAGAGAGGACCAGTACATAGATTTACCAATGACAGTAATCACCCGCAATAAACTAGGTAGTAGCCGAGGAGATACAACTGAAGCAGGAAAAAGCTCCCTCTGTATAACCTTAATGTCTCTATTTGCTGACAACCCATGTACCAAACCAATATATGAGCTTGTT
This sequence comes from Lepisma saccharinum, assembly GCA_022664845.1. Lineage (NCBI taxonomy): Eukaryota > Metazoa > Arthropoda > Insecta > Zygentoma > Lepismatidae > Lepisma > Lepisma saccharinum. The sequence continues at coordinate 2,870 of JAGDQP010047384.1, forward strand.
TTAGTTGTTCGCGCCATGTATGAAAGTGTCACTACAACAAGAGCATAAAATGAAAGTATCTGGGATTCAAATTAGCTAGTTGCCTTCTCGTCTATGTCCCTCTCCTCTGGTTTTCTTTTAGTAACTCCCCACTCTCCCTGTCTCTTATCTCCTACCACTAACCAACAAGAACGACTCGCGCTTTTTAACACTTCTTCTCCTTCACGCCTTTACTGGTGCAGTGATTAACATGAACGCCCATTAAGTTTTTTCTTTCTTCTGCCTTGCGTCCTTCTCCTTAGATAATTAGCTGTCTGTCTCTCAATCTTTCACGTCATAGGATTCGACAACAATCCTGTCTGTCCTCTTCTTTAACATCTTTTTTTGCTTTTCTTAGCTGTTTTACATCGATGTTCATCAATACACCCACAAAATACGACAGACAGATTTCCTTCTCTTCAAAAAATAGTCCTCATTCTTCTCAGATTTATTTCTTTTGTCCTTTTCTCACGATGACACACACTCACTCACGTGGGAGTTAATTACCTCCTTACCTAATCACCGTCATCATATACACAGACAGAAAATGCTTGTAATGCTTGTCAGGTAACAGAAAAAAAGTTTGGCTTTTTTGGTTTGGTTGGACGTCGTTATGAAGAAAAAGATAAAGTGTATGGATACGAACATTAGTAGTTAATGGAAGTCTCTGGAATGCGATTTGTTACTTCGATCTTAAGAAGGCAAAAAGGTCGCTTTGCTTGCAACAAGAACTTATTAACACCTTAAAGAAACAAGGGGAAAGGCGGAGCGCTGTTTATAAGGTGTAGAAAAGTTTTAATTAACACCAAACTTTGACAAGCTAACTCACTTGTCCTTCTACCACGACAAACCAGTTTTTTTTTTCTTCTTTGCCTATTTCTTATCTGGAACATTCGATACAACTTGTGGAAAGGCATTAGTTAAATGCACAGGATACATTTTAACACTATTGTCAGTCTGTGTCATGTCTATATTAGAACCTTCTTTTCTCCGAACTGATTCTATCTATCCACTTTTCCTTCTGGAACTGAGAAGAATTAAGACATTATCTAGATGACTGTAACGACATACGACCACCCATAAAATAAATATATTTACAGTGCAAAGGCTGAGACGACTTAGAAGAGTTGATTAAGTACGTTCATTTATTTTTTTTTAAATATTTGGAACAGTCCCGAATTAGATATTCAGAAAAAATGAAATCATTTGGTCGAAATTTTGTTATCTTTGCAGCTTGATTTATTTCTTAATATGCTCCTATCTATGGACTTACCAAAGATGAAAAAGTCTCTTTAAAATAAAATTATTATGAATAATAATAATATATGGAATTTATATATATTCCCCCTACAGCCCCCCTTGGATCCGCGCCTGTATCTCTCTCTCTCTCTCTCTCTCTATATATATATATATATATATATATATATATATATAGAGAGAGAGAGAGAGAGAGAGAGAGAGAGAGAGAGATAATTTAGTTTATTTTCTTTCTCAAATTGGATTGTAAGGTTCAATTCAAGATATATTTAGGATCCAGCAAAATAATGTATTATTTGGCATTATTTCATTCGCCATGAAAATACAAGTGTATGAAAGAATTAATTATCTTTGAACCATTTTTCTTTAGATGGAAATGCATCTCGTTTCAAGAATTCCTTCTCTCGTCCTTCTTATGCATTAGACTTAAAACGTAAGATGGGCGGCTGTCTTTTTCGATGCGTATGTATGTACTTTTAGTTTGTTCGAGCATAACTTTTTAATGCAAACGCCGATTAGGATGAAATCTTTAGCGTTTCGTAGAGAACGCTCCCTGGTATAGTCTCTTTCCAGTATCTTTAATAAACTTACGGAAAAAATAAAATATAACATTTTATTTTTATGTAGGTATATCTATAGTGACTTCCTATTTCCAAAATAAAAGTATTGAAACATCGTATAAATTTGATGACTTACAGACATATGCACAATCACATTACATACTTTTCAAGAAAATATTATCCTGATATGTAGGTAAATGAGAGCGACATTTATAAAACTATATTTCTTCGTCATTATACAGTATAATTCTAGAGTCCAAAAATTCTACCAAGTTGTGTAGTTCCCTCGTTTTACCTAGGAAAGTGATTTTTAACGCTATAGGAACCTTTAATCTTAATTTTAATTTTCAATAGGAGATGACACTTCGCGAATTTGGGCAATATTCTTTCAAGACATGCGACAATATTTTTGTCCACAGCTGTACGTGAAACTGTTGTATAAACTCCCTGAGAGTTAGGCAACCCAAATAACAAATATTTGTTACCGTGTTGCTCACTTTTAAGGATAATTTCAGGGAAAAATCGATACTTGCTAATTAATTTATTTGTTAAAAATATCAAAAATTAATGTTAACAAATTAATCGTTTACAAAAAGAAACTAATGTACTAACAAATTAATCGCTTACAAAAAGAAACATTGCCACAAAAAGAACAAACTGTGAAAACAACAAAGACACTTTCAAGGTCGAAGAAACGCCGACGACATTCTATAATCGACCGGGGAAGCAGATATTTTAGCAGTTTGGAACAAACTCGGAGTTCTCTACCAGGTGCGTAAATATGAAACCGGAATTTATGTACAGAAAAGACACAGTGATTGGATGACAATGCTAAGAACTATTTTATTCGAAGTATTGGCCATCGCTAGCGATATATTTCTGCCATCGTTCTGGCAATGTGTGGATGCCAGACCAAAAAAAAACTGTGCCTCTTGTGCTGCAAACCAGTCATCAAGCCATTTTCGTAAGATTTGAAGCGCTGGTCAACAAGTGCGTATTCCATGAATGCAAATAAGTGAAAATCGGAAGGCGCCAAGTCTGTGAGTAAGCCGCATGCGGAAGGATTTCTCAGCCAAACGTCGCAATCGTTTCCTTGACCGGTTTTGCTGTGTGGGAGGGTGCATTATCGTGAAACACAATAACTTTATGTTGTCTTTGGTCATATTCTGGTCGTTTTTCAGGCAAAGCTTGATGCAAATCGATCATTTGCTGTCGGCAACTTTGGGTATTAACGGTTTCGCCAGGCTTCAGCAGTTCATAGTAGATCACTCCCTTCTGATTCCACCAAACACAAAGCATTGTCTTCCGTCCATAGCGATTTGGTCTTGCAGTCTATGTCGCCTGTTCTCCTGGAGTTACCCATGATCTTTTACGCTTAGGATATAAATGGATCCTGGTAGTTCCACTCTTACAAACCTGTCCTTGTTACTCTCTGATGCTACCCAATGCCTGTCCAATAACACACAACTTGATGTCATCTATCTAGATCTTAGTAAGGCTTTCGATAGAATTGATTGTAATCTTCTTCTTTATAAATTAACTCACCGATTCAATATCCATGGTAACTTCCTTTCATTATTGAGAGACTATCTCACTGGCCGCGAACAACGTGTTGTTCTTTCTGGATCATCTTCTAATTTTGTTCCCGTTCTGTCTGGTGTACCTCAAGGTAGTGTTTTGGGCCCCCTCCTTTTCCTTCTATATATGGACGATCTCCCATCTTATCTCTCGTCATCTGAAACCAAAATTCTTCTTTTTGCTGACGACTGTAAATTATTTCGAGAAATCAGATCATTACAGGATGTTACTGATCTCCAAAATTCCATCTCTGACCTCTTGGACTGGTGTGATGCGTGGAACTTGAAAATAAATCCCTCAAAATCTTCTTTTCTTACTATTTCATTAAAGAGGAATCAAATCCCATCTGCCTATATCATTGATGATAATCCTATTGCTAAAGTTTCTTCTCAAAAGGACCTTGGAGTGGTATTTAACGAAAAACTTCTATTTGCTGATCACGTGACTTCTGTAACTAACAGTTCTATGCGCTTACTTGGTCTTCTCTATAGATTTACAGAAATTAAGGACCTCATTCATTGAGTATGTTCTACAAAACCTTCATCTCCCCTAAAATTGAATATTGCTCCCCAATTTGGAACATGGCTAGTATTTCTAATCTATCTCATATTGATTCTGTTCTGAACTTTTTTCTTGCTATAGTCAGAAGAAGAATACCATCAGTACGTAGCTTAAGCAAACCAGAGTTATTATCCGTTCTTGGTCTCCACGTACCCTCTTCTCGTCGCAAGCTGGCAGATTTGATGTATTTATACAAGATACTTAACGGTAATCTTAGAACTGGAGAGTTGATATCTAAATTTTACTTCCGTGTTCCCTTGCGAATAACCAGAAAAAATAACCTCCTTCATTGTGCCACGCCTAGGCTAAGTATACTGCAACGCTCCTTATTCCATAGACTAGTAATTATGTACAATAACCTTAATTCAAATATTGATATTTTCGGATCTGAACACACTTTCCATCGAACGCTAAATACAAATATGTGAGTTATTCCTCTTGTGTAGTATAATCGTTATGTTTTTTATATCAATTGCTGTGTTATGTGTTGTTTAAAATTTAATTTCATGTTATTTAGTTTGTAGCAAAGTTATTTAGTTTGTAGTGAAGTTGTTTAGTTTGTTGCATTGTTATTTTGTTTCTGTGTAAAATGGCAACTCAAGCTGTATCTGAAACTTAATAATAAATAAATCCACTTTTCGTCACCACTCAAAATTCTATGGAGAAATGATGGCGAGCGGAATTTCGCAAGTGATTTTTCGGTTTTCCTGCTGTCGTACAGTCAATACATGTGGAACCCATTTTCGCACCTTCTGAATCTTGCCCATGGATTTTAAACGTATGGAAACTGCTTCTCGTGTCACATTTAGTTGATCCGCGAGTTGTTGTTGCGTTTGATCGTCATCCTCATCCAACATAGCTTGCAATTCGCTGTCTGCAAACTTCTTCGATGGTCTTCCACGTTCTTCGTTTCTCTGTCAAAATCGCCACTTTTAAATTTTGTAAACCACGCATAGCACTGTGACTTACCAAGAGCATGATCATCGTAGGCTTCGACAAGCATGCGATGCGATTCTGTAGCAGTTTTCTTCAAAGAGTAACAAAAAATCAATGCTGTCCGCACATCATAGTTTGTAGGTACAAAATGCGCCATGTTCAACGCTATTAAACACTATGACATGAAACTTGACTGGTTGTGAGTTGCAAATCGTTATCAGCAGTCAAAACAAGTAAGTGGCACCAAGGACGCAGTTTTACGGTAACCACAGTGACAGCTAACGTCGTCTATGCGCAAATTCCGGTTTCATATTTACACACCTGGTAAACATTAAGGTTTCGCGAAAGAGCACTTGAACATGTAGAGAGTAGTCTGTGTTTACTAACTTTTGTTTCAGCTGTGTAACTAGGTTTTGCTTAATGGTGATTCAACAATTATTGATTATGTTTGAATACAAATACGATGATTTGCGGGCACTGGGATAGAAGTAATGAATAATCTTATCTGAATCGATAAGTTATGGTTTATGGCATCGGTTAACAATCCGTGGTGCACGTAACTTCGGGAGTACGTACTGGCCCGTTCAGGGGACGCAAAGTGTAATCAGTAATGGCGAGAAAACAAGTATAGTAAAAAATAAAATGCAAAACTTTAGTTATAGAACAATAAATGCTAGGTTTGAATCATCGCTAATGGAGACACTACGCGATATATGGATAGGTAGATAGATAGATAGATTCATTTATTCATTTTATTGATCTGTGAGAATTTCACTCAGTTACAATGCATTAGACCAGTGTTTCCCAACCTGGGGTCCGTGACAAGCATGTAAGGGGTCCGCAATACTTTGTCATGTAACGAGAATTTACTTTCCGATATTTACATCATATTATACAGATTTCCTTTTATAAAGACCACGAAAGCCAAGTTAAAATCGAACTCAACAAACCCAAAGCAATGCAGTAAATAAAGTTAATGAACAACATTTAATGGTCTGATATGAAGCGTACAGGGAAAAAAGGGGGAATGTGGATGAAGGGTGATTTCTCACAAAACGCACGTTAAAGACCAATTCCCTCATTTACTCCCGTGTGTTTCATATTCTTAAAACAGCTATAACTTAATTTTTTTGAGCTTTTGTATCAATATTTTCAGAGAGGTTAGTTGTCTTTGTGTAGTACTTGTTACGAGTAGAAACCCATTTTTTAAATAAAAATAAATTGAACGAAAATTTCTTGGATTGTTGCCCTGTTTAGGCCGTGTACCATAATTGAAAACAAGGAAATAGTCTGAATTTCTGTTAATTGCTTTTCGACTCTTTTATCAGTTTTGTCGTGGAGTGGCGATTCACCCAAACTCTTTTGTTGAAGCTCAAGTGAAGTAAAAAGGAGGGACGTGCATTTGACGACAGAAACATGAAGACCTTTAATCTCACCACCACTTGCAGCCCTTTAGTCATCGCCAGAATCTCCCTTAACTCAAAAAAATTCACTGCATTGTGTAACGAGACGGGAAGAGATCACGAACATTACATTTTGAATTAAGCTGGCTATCTCGTAGAAGAGTCCTGACTCGCTTATTCAAGATCGTGATGCGGTGAGACTTTTTCTGGTTGATACAAAATTAGAACCAAAACTAAAGAACTTCAAGCTTCACGTTGAGCTCTCCGAATCGACAGTAAGGAATACGATTCGTTTCCCAAGCTGAACGATTTTCTGTAGGCCAGTGAAACAAAACTTTCGAATGAAAATTTGGGAATATGAAGGAGCATTTGCTTTCTTTGGATTCTCAGCTGAAGAGATTAACTTCCGGTTCCCCCACGAGAAAAACAATTGGATGAAGAATATACTTTCTAAACAATAAAAATTAGTTGTCACCAAATGAAGACCAGCTTATTGAGTTGTCCTGCGATTGCTTCTTGAAGATGATATTTCCCAGTTTGTGTTTACTAGGAATGGTAGACTTTTGGATTTATCCACGGTCTTTGTATTATGATGTTCCGAGAAAGGGAATTTCACATCTGATGTCTTTCGGGACTACTTGTGTGAGTCAACATTTTCTGTACTTGTTTGTATGAAAAATAAGTACGGAAAGAGACTTGATATTCAACCAGATCTGCGCCTGTAAATATCTACTTTGAAGCCACATATGAAAATGTTGACAGACGCAAAACTACTGTCATCACGCAGCCTGCAAAAGGTTGGGAAACACTGCACTAGACGATAAAACTAACTCTAGCTCGAGAAACTAAAGTATTACACTTTCACATGTTCAAAACTAACACATGTTCAAACTAAAGTATTATCACATGTTCAAAACAGAAATAAAAATCAGACTTGGTCTACAAAAAACTACTAACTGCTACTAACATAACTTAAAAATGAAATTGGATGCCAGTAGGCAACAAGGTAAACAAAACATTAGAAAAACCCCAATATGATAAAAAATCTTCTAGATTACCGTGTTTTAAAGCATACAAATATTCTATGTACAAGCGATGACGTAGACGGGCTTTGAAAATTTTAACATATGAAGGTCTAGGAGAAGGATTTTGCGGAAGGCAAACAGACGCATGACTGCAGATAGTACTGCGCGCTAAAATTAATAAATAATTTGACAAAATAACTGCATATGTTCGTCCTTGGATTCCGCAAAATTTATGTTCAAGAGACAAGGAGGGGAAATGAAGGAGCTTCATAATGAAAAGGTTGAGGACACGCCAAAGAGGTGTTACTACATCAAATATAAAAATCGTGTGTGGGACATTTCCAACTTGAACAGTCAGACACCAAGGACATTGAGATGTACGTAATTTGTTCCATTTGTGTAACAATGCTGGGGTAACTACTCTTCCATAGATGAGGCGCCATGTTATTCCAATATCGCGAGAATCACTTCTAGTGAAATACCAAGTACGAAATGGAGGTTGTGATGTAGGTATAACATATAATAAAGTAGGTTGAGGTTGTGTGGGCATGAGAAGAGAAAGAAAGGCAAAAGTAAGCTGTTTCCGCTGTAAGGGGAAAAGGGGAAGAGAGACCTGAGAGGCTACATATGTAAAAGGGATGACGGACAAAACTGGTTGCCTACGAGCATTGGATATCAAATCAGTGCATTTGTGTTTAAGTCTTGTCAAGAAAATATGAAAATGTCTTCGGGTACAAGCCCTTTCAGCTGTAAGGTCAAAATCAGACACTGTTTTCCATGTTCCGTGCGCATGCATCAACTGTCCTAAAACGTGTAAATTAATTCGACGCAGAAAATCAGGAGAGAGAAATGATCAGAAATGAGAGAAGGAGAGAGTAAACTTGGAAGACATCATGGAGCTCTTGAAAACCCTCATCTTTACTTATGTAAAAGCTACAATCATCAGCATAAGCTGAAGAAATTAAATGAGTATCCCCAATTGGTAGAGCGTAAGGAGAAAGACGACGTTCACAAAGTCGTAGAAAAGGGTCAATAGCTAGGGAGAAAAGCGGCACGGAAAATGGATCGCCTTGTCTTACGCCACGTTGACAAGAAAAGGTGCAATGAGATGTGCGCCTATTCGAACTAAACTTTGAGCCTCAGAATACAACAGAGTAAATAACTGAATAAAAAATGGGCCAAAACCATACGCCTGGAAAACATGGGAAAGATAACGATGACTCAACATATCAAAAGCCTTTTGCTGGTCAAGGGTAACTACCCCTAAAGGTAGGTTTAGTGTATTCGCATAATGGATGGTATCACGTAAAGTGTGTAAATTATCGAAAATCGTACGTCCAGCAATGCAATAACTTTGCGAGGGCAAAACAATGTCAGGTAAAACAATGCTAAGCCGATTTGCCATAACTTTACCCAAACTTTATAATCAACAGGCAACAGAGAAATAGGACGCCAATTTTTCAGGTCGGCAGGATCACCTTTTTTAGTTAATAGAATGATAACTGCTTGGTACATGGATGAAGGAAGATGTCCTGAGCAGAGGGAAGCTTGAAGCATCAGAAGATAAAGAGGAGAAAGGTGCGGCCAAAAATGTTGAAAAAATTCCGCTGTCAAACCATCTAGCCTACTAGCTTTATTGTGACAAAGTTGAGACACCGCAACTTTTAACTCGTCCTGTGTAATGGCAGCATCGCACTGATCTAAGGTCAATTGAGAAAGGGAAGGTAAAGAGTTCCAAAGATCTAAATTTGAAAGAGACGTTTTAACGGGAGCATATAATGTTTGATAATAATTACGAACTTCTAGTCTAAGGGTCTAGTAGGGTCTGCAGTCATGCGTCCATGTACTCTTAAACTCTGAATACTATGTGCAACCTTTCTAGTTTGAATTGTTCGAAAAAAATGCTCGGAGCTGGTATGAAATTCATTTGATACTACAAATTTTTCCGATAGCAACCAATTATGTGTTTGTTGAAAATACAATTCTTGTAATTTTAGCCTACGAGACCAAAATAAATCAATATCATGCGTAGTCGTAGGAGAGGAAGAGATAAGTTGATCCAACTCATTTTCTATAGCTTGAAGACGATGATGAGAGGATGATTTCTCGTTGAGCTTCTGCAAAACGTCTTGCTGTATCTTGAGTTTCTGATTTAAACGCGTCCCATAGACTAAGAATTTCATCTGCACTAGTTGCTAAATAATAGTAATGTTGAATTAACGATATTATAGCTTGATTAAAGTCATCATGCTGCAGCAAATAGTTAGGGAAACGCCAATATGAGCTTCTAGAGGGAACAGGAAAGAGTTGGAAATTAAAGAAAATTCCGTCATGATCAGAAAAAGAAGGAATGACAATGGGAAGGTCAAAAAATTGGGAGAAAGTTCTAGAAAAATAAAAACGGTCCAGGCGACTGCGGGGCAGGTGATTAAACTTACCGTAATAAGTATACTGTAGGGCGTTTGATTTATGAAAACGCAAAATATCAACTAGATCATATTCTTCTAAAAAAGATAACATGTGTTCTACTAACCTATGTTTATGTTCAAGACAATTATAGCGATCTATACCAGCCAGAGTGACATTCCAGTGACCTCCCAGAAGAAAAAAGTCTAAATTGAGTGATTGAACGTAAATATCTAACGCATTAATAAGAGTGATACCGGCATTCTCGTCTTGCGGCATATACACATTAATTAGAGCAAACGTATAACCACCAGAGTAAATTATCAAAGCATGTAAATAACCTTCTATAATAATCGTGTGCCTTAAAACATTCCGAAAAGGTAACAAATTATTTTGTATCATAATAGCAGTTCCGCTGCTTGCATTTACAGGCGGATTAATCCAAAAACCAAAGTCACTTAACTTAGAATTAACAGGTGCAGTATTTAAATTAGTTTCTTGTACATATACAACGGAAGCCTTAGAACGTTGTATAAAGTAACTGAGAGCAAGTTGTTTGTGCACTGATACTAGACCTTTTGTATTCAACGAAAGTACTCCCACCATTAGAAAAATAAAAAGTAGAAGCACAAAAGTTAACAACACTAATTTACACACCTTCCTTCAATAGCTTTAATTATACGCTGGATGCGTCGACATAGGTTATTGTCAGTAACATCGGGAATTTTTTCCTGCAGTGTATCTCTCAAAGCCGACTTGAAAGCTTTTTACAATAGGCATGATTTTTTTGAAACTTTTGCTGCGAGTCAAGAATTGGTGAAATTGTTCTTCAGTCCAGTTAGATACATCACACCATTGAGATAAACGGTCTACTTCCAACCCATCAAGGTCCTTGAGCGATGAAAATGATATATCCGAACAAACAGATGAAGTGTCATCACTAACACCCACAGTTTTCTCTTTTTTAAGGGAATTGTCTATAGGGGTGGGAGAACTAGGTCTTTTCTTCCTTACTCCTCCACTCGAAGAAAGATGTGAAGATAAATCTATAGGATCGTCAGGCTTGGATTCTTGGGATGACATCCCTGGGTGTGCAAACGGTGGAGATGAAAGATCCGAAACTTTATCTTCAGGGAAGGCTTGAGATTGATTAAGAATTGAAACAGATTCTGAAAGCAAAGGAATTAAGGCAGAATTTAATTCATGCTGTGAAACAGTGGTAAGTTCGGTAGCTTCTTCTGTCGGACAGACATACAAAATTTCACTTGACGCAGAAGACTCTGGAGGGGCCACGGAAGAAATAGGTTGTCTTCCTTGCACAATAGGAGATTCTAACTTCGTCAATTGAGGAGAAACTGGTTATTTTGTCTTTTCGTTCAAGGTCTTAGCTATCAGGGAAAGAGGAGGAGGGGGGGAAGGTAAAGTTGTTTCGTTAATCATGTCGTTTGCAACAACTGAGTAAGACTGGGCTCCAGAAGTCGATAAAGAAACTGTCTTTTGTTTTTCGTTTTGTGTGCTACCATGAGAAACTTGCTGCTTGCTCGTAGTGGTTGATAGAGAGTTCGCTTCTGACTGGCAAAACCGGCGCGAGTGCCCAACTTGATTACACGCATAACATTTCATTTCGTCACTGGAAATAAAGACTTGTAATGTATTCCTTCATACGTAATGGGAATAGAGCCAGGAACTGTTTCAGATTTTGTAAACAAAATATACACTAATCTTCGAAAAGATTTTATGTGCGATAGTGATTGATGTTGCGTGGCGATAGAGATCTACTTAAAAGGACTAACAATTTTACCATAGGGAGCCAAAGCTGCACTTAACACTGTGTCTAGTATGTCTGGTAATACATGCGATAAAATCACCTTCGTAGCAGATCGAACATATTTTCGTAAGGGAACAAAAATGTCATCATTGACTGTAAAACCCCCGTGATCCATCAGTTTGTCCAATAAGGTAGGAGTAGCAATATACATACACACACCCTGCTCCCTGCAATTCTCGATGCGTGAGTAATATTTTCTGGGCCGATAACTTGAGCGATTCCAAGTAAATAGTCCTCCAAATTCAAACCTACTATAGCGTCACAAACGATTGCTAAGTGTTTGTTCGGTACAGTACTTACAGTAGATTGTTTATTATTCAATAATACAGTGTTAGATTGATGAGTTGATGGTTCTTGAGACGATATATTTGAAGAACCTGCATGACTTCCAGTAGCTTGAAAACCTGTCGGTGCACTACTTGTATCACTCCGCGCGTCCATGATGATCCACGCGAAGTAAACAACCAAGCACAACTTCACAAAAACAGCAATTATTGCTTGCTATAGATAGCGAAACTGGACACACCGATTGCACTATTACATTGCTGGTATATTCATAGAAACGTTAGACACCAAAATAAAGTATACTGTCACAAGAAA
>JAGDQP010047385.1:0-15040 GCA_022664845.1 Lepisma saccharinum
CCTTCTCAAGGGGCGGCGAACCGCTCTTATCACAAGAATGCTTTGAAGTCCGAGTCATAACAAATTAAATGATGAACACAGCAAACGACGACCTAATTAATTAATTTTAGTTTAGATATACCAATTAAACCTAACTTTTGCTGTATTGCACAACCTTGGAACAAATGCAGATTAACGCACACATGATCCAAGCTTTTGGGCAGTCTTGGAGAGTATCTAAAGTCCAGTCGAAGTGGATTTTTTTTAGAGTTTTCATCATCAATATATTTATTCCTTAATTTAAATTCTTTAATTTTAATAATGCCTTCGTAATCTCTCACTATTTGTAGGATCAACCAGATTCGTGTCAAAGATTTCATTCACCGCTATTTGGAACAATGAATCGTAATTATGATCCATATACGCATTAATCTGTATATAGTTCCTAAAATCCATAAAGTGTTTAATACAACTCGTTTGTTTAAACACTAATGTGTTCACTATCGCATTAATACATTTACTGTTAATTATTAATTACATTTACTACCATATTTATACTTGTAGACTAGTCTTCAGGTTCTGCCCCGGATTGTTCCACCCATGTTATTATGTGGGGCCTCTTTGAGTTAGAGTAATTTTAAGGTTAACTAGATACATATAAATTAGTTACTATCAACAGTATCTATTTTCGTTTAAATGTTAGGTTAGGTTACATTAGGTGAGCTTATTATGAAATCCACGAAAGTACATAAAATCTGGAGGTTTTACATCCTCTGAAATTCAATGAATGATTATAATTTTAATGCATTCCTACTTCCTTTTTCCTTTACGAGTTAAGTTGCTCTAAGGCATTTAACAGTTAAGTTGCTCTTCACTGTTCTATGTGAGGTTGAACCGATTCTGTGGCCATTACTCCAACAGAATCGGATCATCGTTAGGCTAGCTTTTCATGCAATCGTGCGTTGCTTCCTATACGGGCGAGTTGTTTGAGTAGCCATTTAGAACACGTGTTTAAGCACCTGTTCTATGTTTAACACGAGTTTCTATTGGCTATTTATAGAAATCGCAATCAAGTAACGTGGCGAGTGCCTACAAGGAAAGCTAATCTTACTTGCAGAAGGAAGTCGAAATTGTGAAATATTTATAACCCTAAAAGGTAAGAAAGTATCCCTATCTAATAAACCTCATGATTTTCTCTAATTGGGGCACATACTGTAGTAACTTCAGTAATATAATTTAACCTAACCTAATATTAAGTTACCCTAAAGACGGCTAAAAGAAATTTAATTAAGTTATCGTAAGCGTAGCTACTGTAGCCTTAACAGAAAAGTTAAAGATTTGCAAATAACTAAATGTAGATAATTTACTGTCCTTTATAGAGAATTGTCCCTAATGTCTTTTGTTTACCAAATATTCTTTACTTATATTCTTTACTTGTAGTTTCGTGTGTTGTACGTTTTATCAGAACGAACTCTAGATACTTTCTCAAGTGGCATAATGAACTACCTGAACCCAACCACCTGAACCCAACCAGCTCATACCCAACATAAAGGCAAGTTAAAGTAAACCAGAATCAACTCCTTTATATATTGCTTCCTGAATTATATGAATCTAACCTAAAACATAGTAAGTGACAGAATGATGCTGAAGAGTATCTTCATCTCAACATATTTAGTAGTGTAATATTATTACCATTCTGAAGCATTTTGCTACATCTGCTTCTCTTTTGTAAACAACTACATCTTTTTTCTGTAGGATAACGTAACAATTGTGAGTTTATTTCTAAATAATTCCTGAATTAATTAATAAAATTTACAGGCAATATTACTGTTGAAAAATGTTTTCATAATATGATTCAAAGCAGTTCTTAACAAACATAAAACCTCCTATCAATAGAAAGCTTTTATTGGATCCTACTACTACACAATCCTTAAACGTTCAAAAACTTATTAAACTGATCCGTTTACACGAATTAATGTCAATTGTGTTACATTCCAGTAGTGAAAGATTTAACATATACAGGTCCTATTTCTAATTTTCTTAATATTTATGTGACCTATTTAGCTTCATATTTTCACAGAAAGTGCGTGAAGAAATTACTATAACTTATCCTATGATACTGTGCATGACCTTGTGTTGGTGATGTCATTTTTTATCCGTTAGGCATTATCTAGGTGGCCTTGCTTAATGATACTACAGGGGTACTCCAAACGTTCGTAGCAGATTTACCAGATATCTCGTAGTTCAGATATCTTTGCTTATGGAGGAAAAAAAATAAAGAATTCAGTACTTTTTCAAATTCGGTTTTTATACATTGTAAAACTATGCAAATAATGTTTCATTTTGGTGTTAAATTACACAAATTTTGAAATTAAGACTTCCAACATAGAAATTTTAAGGTATCAAAGTGTTTTTCCTACCACTCGGAGAAAATTTTTCCTAGGAATTAAGGATTTTCCGTCCTTAAATCTGTTCGTGGCGTCCTTAAATCTTGCGCACAAGTATAGTTGTACAGATGTAGCAAACCACATTATCGGGCATGTATTTTGTAAAATGCTGTTGGTTCCTGCCTGGCTCTATGACGTCATTAATCAATTTGCACAAACATGCCAGTACGTAGTCGACGTCCATCCTTCCTGTAGAGCAACCCAGAATCGTAAAGAGGGTTGCTCCTTACGTACTGTCGTGGTTGTTGGTTACCTCCTGCTTGGCAGGATGGTTTGTACATCGTGTAGGCGAGTGACCTCTAGAATGTATTGATGTACCAGACGAAAAGAACGGATTATGTTTAAATATTTATCGTAAAATTTATCGTTAGTATTATACAAATGTATTGTTAATTTATATCTTGAAAACAAATAAAGTGATCAAAACACAACTTACGCAACATAATATTGAATGACAACAAAATCAAAAACTAGATTCAGTGTTGACACCTATCAACTGGTGTTGGCAACTTAGCATACAAAGTAAAACTTGGTACAAGTGAATAACAACATAGTCAAACACTGTAATTTGAGGGTATAGTACCTTTTAAACATTTTAACTTTTATGGTAAGTTCCCAACGCTAGTTGATAGATGGTAACATTGAATCTCGTTTTCAAAACTTCCTGAATTCAATATTACATTGTGTACGTTAAATTTTTATCACTTTAATTGTTTTCAAGATAGAAATTAACAATAAATTTGTATATTACTAATGATAGAGTTTACGAAAAATATTTAAACACTCCATTCCTGGATCTACAACATCACACAAGTTGGGAAAGACAACAATATTTTATTGGTTTTATTGATACAAATTAAATGTCGCCTCAATTTTTATATTTTTCACGCTAACTGCACAAAACTATTCTCACAGTTAGAGCAATCCAGTCGCTGCATGCACTCTTTATACTAAATTCCTCGGTTGATTCTAACACTCGTCAGCCGCTCCTACCGCAACAATCGAAAAATATAAAAATTGAGGCGACGTTTGAGGGTATAATTCAAACTAAGCAAATGAAGTGTACACAGTGGCGGGGTTCTGTGGATCCCGCTGAATTTGCATGACAATTCTGTTTCCACCGTTAACATACGTACGTTCCCTCTTTATAGAATGTTGATACCAACACTCTCCTGCAAATCATGTGTTTCCAACATTATAGTGATACTGCAGACGGCTCCTGCTATTAAGTAGGAAATTGCCGTCTGTAATATATATACTGACACCTTTTTCTTTCATTCCTGGCAGGAGGTAACATCCTGCTTGGCTGTGTACCTATGTGACGTCACTTTATTCGTTTTACTAATCATCAGGACGTTATGTCCAAAAATTGTGACATGATGTAACAAAATTAAATCGTAGGGAACATCCATAATAGAGACGGTTTCCACTCGTCAATAGTTCTAATGCAGTCACTACTAACCGCAAACTTCATTGAGCCTAGGTTTCTTAAGCATTGCGTATGCAACCTACGTAATACTGCAAATGTTACATTCACATTACTGACAATGTATTCGTTTTTCTCAGTACAATTAAATATTGTCATAATATTGAGTGCAGGAAAGGATATTATGATTAGCCTTGATACTAATCTTATTGTACTCAAAGAGCCTCTCTCTCTTTTACTTAAATGATATTGTGCTTAAGATATTCTAACAATATCCGAATGGTCAAATTTATGTGGTCCCCACCGTACATACAGATGCTTATCAGATTAATGGAAACTCCTGTAGTTGGCAACACGTCAGATGTATGGGTTGGCAGTGGTGTCGTGGCGACCGCAGCGCCGGACTGCTGGTGGTGGTGTGTTAGGTCGGTCTCCATACTACGTAAGGCGTCGTCGAACAGGAGTGTGCAGTGGCTGCAGCAGACGGAGGTAGTGTAAAATGGGAGACCTCTCAGAGTTTCAAAGAAGGCAAATTGTTGGTGCGCGGTTATGTGGAGTGAGTGTGACGGCAGTGGCTAGTGTGTTAGGTGTCGCCAGGGACAGTGTCGAAGGTGATGACGGCCTACAGAACACACGGGAAAACTACATCGGGGAAACGGAATAGTGGGCGGAAGAAAAGTATCAGTGACAGGGCACGCCGGGTATTAAAGCGCATTGTCACGCGGAACCGTCGTGCCACTACGGCGCAAGTGACGGAGGAACTCAATCAGCACCTCCCTCAACCTGTTTCGACAATCACAGTCCGCCGCGAATTACATGACATGAACTTACGGGGTCGTGTTGCACGGGCCAACCCTGCACGAGGAATGGTGTAATATTCCACTTGCCACCATTCACGACCTCTATGCCTCCATCCCACGTCGCATCAAGGCTGTTCTGAAGGCGAAAGGTGGCCCAAAATCCTTTTCTGATAGCATTTTGTGTTGCCCAAAGTTACAAGAAAAACATGCTTTTAAAGTTTTCAGAACGTGTTCAATATCGGTACCATGCGCTGGAATTTCGAAATCAAAACATCAGCGATCGATAGTCTGCAATAAGCATTATCTTATATAAAGAATTTAAAGAAAGTACAATTACTTAGTGATCATAGAAGTAATTGCACAATTTTTTGCAAACGAGCTGAGTGGGAATAAGAGATCTGAAAAACGAAATTCATTTTCATTGATTTGATTCTGTTATCTGGAATAATTAAATGAAATTTTCATTTAATATAAAATTACATTTTTCAAATGATCAGTAATAAGTTTTCGAAAACCATAGAATCACTTAAAGCTTAACCCTGTACCCTTTTGCATTGCCATACGTTGCCTTACGAGGAAATCAATGCCGTAGAAAAGAATATAAACCTCGAAATGTGGACGTACAAAAGAATTAATAAAAGTCAACTCAACACAAAAGAAACGTAAAGAAATACATCTCAAGGTAGGAGGTAAAAACGAAAAATACTGGAAATGAAAGACATTAGTTACGAAGATATTGTCTTACTGAGGATGGTGCTATATTCGGCAACAATGTAATGTGAATTAGTGTTAAGTAAAAGTCGTGTTGACCTTATTCACCCACCAATTACTGTTCATAATGTGTGAAGTAACTGAGACTACCGCCAGCTAGTTCTGTTTGCCTAATGTTTCGATGACCACTTCGTGGAAAACTGCGGCAAAAATCTAGAAAACTCTCGACTTGAGCATTGTCGAATCTCTCCAAAACATTTTTCAATTATGAACCACCTCGTCATTCACTACAGCTGGCTCGTCACTTCTTATTTTGGATATTTTCCATCCAGTTTCGAACATGTGGCACCATTGTCTCACAACACCCTAACATGGTGCGTTATCTCAATAAATTTCACATACCTGATGATGGATTTCAACAGTTTTACAGTCTTAGAGAAATCTGATTACTGAGCGATCCTCACAGACTTTTATTTAATTGCTGCACATATTTTGGATATCAGTTGCTGTGTTGCTGGCATTGTTGAATGCGTACTAACTCACCCTACATTGTTGTTAATCATCACACCATTATCTGCAATAGCTTAAGCTCAACGATTAAATTCAGGGTAGGTTCGGGAGGGTTAAGCGCACCCACCGGTTTTTAGGAGTGGTGGGGCCCGGCAACCACTTTTATCGCACCACATTGATCTTGCGTTCCGGTTATACTATTTGCGGATATCATATATCAGGATCCGTTTGACCATCCCTACCCCAGCAGCACACAAACGTTGAAAATACGTAGATTAATCGTTAGTACTGAAACGTTATTTTAACCTTGTAAATGTACCTAAATGTCCGCCTGTTCAACGGTTTATTTGACGTTGAATAATGGTTTATAGGAAAGGATGAAGTAACGGGTTTAGTTGGCTAAAACAGAGCATGAATGCTGTCTGTTGGTATACACATATTTGGTTTCATTTTATCCGTTGCTTTTACCACGATGTACAGTGTCAATTTTCCAACAGTATATAATACTTGCGGTTACTGAGGGGTTCGAACACAGGAACGTTTTGCACTTCTCGTTGGTAGTTCGACGCGTTGACCACTTATCAAAGAATCCACCTGAAAAAACCACTACGTGTTTACTGTATCGTTGAATTTAAATGTTCGCTGAAATATAGTATAAAAATTTAACCTGTTTTCAACGTGTAAATGAAAACATGAAAAATATAGTTATTTTCATTTTCTTTGCTTTCAGTTATAATGTTTAAGCAATTAACTTAGAAATACAAGTGTGAAACGAAATCTAGTACTTTGTATGAACGATATTTGAAAATACGTCACATTAACGTCGTATCAACGACATTCTAACTTCGTTGAAATATGATTTAAAATTCAATCTGTTTTCAATGTGCACATGAGAACACCAACATTGGTTTGTATCACTCAATTAGTTTTTAATTATATTTTTTTGACATAACATTAGTAAGAAACGCATTAAACAAAAGTTATTATGTCATAGTTGAAAATAAGAGTTAAATACACGTTGTGTTAACGTCTTATCAACGCAATAACGTCTTTGTTCAAATATGATTTACAAACAAACGTATTTTTTCTCCGAAAACGGTTAATCAACAAATTGAACTTAAAATTGACGTTGAAAACACGTATGTGTGCTGCAGCGGTAGTGGAGAGTGTGGAAATTGAAGTACGTTGAGAAGAGGGGGATTGTATTTTTATTAGAAGTTAGCACGGATACAGCAAACGCCATTATGTTTTATTTTCTAGTTATTGAACCATTTCGTAATCCCTTTCTTCCATAATGCCAGTAGCACACAAACATGTTTCGAACGTTGATTTTTGTTTGTTTATTTCGTTGATTAACAGCTATTGGTTGAAAAAAACATGTTTTATTTTAAATCATAGTTCAACAAAGACTTGATATTGTTGATAAGATGTTAGTTAAACGTGGATTCAACTCTTATTTTCAACTATGGCGTAGATTTCGTTTCATGGGATTCTTTCTAATGTAATGGTATCAAATTTGTAATTAAAAGCTAATTGAATATCATTAGCTATTATTTTGTGTCTTCTCTTGCATGTTGAAAACACGTTGAATTACATTCTCTATTCCGACAAAATTTTATTTCGTTGATAGGCCATTAGTATGCTGTAATATTAACTATTGTGTTAAACTGTACGCTAAAGTATCTTTCAAAGTTGTGCTTAAAAGAGAATAGACTTAAAATTAATTATGTTTCTCATGATCTCATTTGCATGATGAAAACAGATTGAATTTTAAACTATATTGCTACGAACATTTAATTTCGTTTAAAGGGCGTTAAAGTGTTTTGAACATTCCTTTTCAACTATGACACAGATTGCGCTTTATGTGCGATTTTCTGAGGCGACATATTATTCTTATTGAGGACAACAAATGTAATAATACAGCGATGACCAAAGTGTTAAAGAAGAACAAATACACATAACAAAGAAAAAGGTATTCGTAATGGTGAAACGATGCGTTTGGATTTGTGGTGACTAAGTCTTTTATTACAAATAACGTATTCGTAACACAAAGAGTATAGTAAAGTAGTAGTGACTCTCAAGGCGGATTCACGGATGAAGAATCACGTGTCGAGCTACCAACGACGAGTACGGTATGTTCCAGCTTCGAATCCCCCAACAGATGGTTGTATAATTTACTGTTACTGAAAATTAGTACTGTATATCACGATTAAAGCAACGAACAAAGTGTAACTAAATATGCATACCAATAGACAGCAACCGTGCTCTGTTTTGCCGAACTGAACCCGTTTCTTCACCGTCCACTTCTTGATTTCAACCTGTTTTTCTCTGAACCGTTGAAAATGCGGACATTTCGGTACATTTACAACGTTAACATATCATTTCGGTACTAACGTTTAATTCACGTATTTTCAAGGTTTGTGTGCAACTGGGGTTTGTCTTTTAGCCTCTGTTATTCTATTTTCATGTGTTATTGTGTTTTTAAATTCTCTACTACATGAATTTCATCAGGGGTTACCCTAGGACTCTGTCCCTATATTCCCTAGTTTCTTGTTAAATTCATTTTCCATTTATGTAATCACAAATACAGAAAACAAGCTTTAATCTACATCAACAGTGAAAAGACGAATCACAACAATTATTGTATCATTATAACAATTTTTGTGAACCTACTGTTGTTCTTCATGAATATTTATTCATGGGATTCTGTACAATGTTCAAAAGATAGGAATAAGCCAATTGTAATGTACACATTCTTCAAAAGTAATAATTCGCGGGCTCTCACCTCAAGATGGTCTAGAACTCACACTTCGTATTTTCAATTCTTAAAGGTACCGAATATATGAAAAATGAACATTGGAATCTTGAAAAGCTCATTTTAATTAACATTAGATGAAAACTTATTCTGGTTTCTACTCCTAGAAAGCGCACGGCTGGATATTCTAGAACTCCGGACGTATCTCCAATTGGCTATGAAAAGAAGCTGCATAGATAGTATACCGCACTTTGCCAATGTATGAGAAATTTTGCAGTACGTGTGGTAGTTTTGTGCATTCTAGTTTTTCAAGAAGAAAATACCTAAAATATATATTTTAAATACAATGGGTTTTCTTGAAAGGGGAAAGTGTAACGTGTGGCTCATTTTTGTTTTTGTAATTACAGGCCATGCTGGAGTTCAACTGTATGTCTTGTATTGTCTTTTGATATCTGTGTTGTCGTAAATGTTTATTGTATCTTATATGACGATATGCAATCCTTCGAATCAAGGGAAAAAGACAGGATTACATTCTTGAGGTCTGGTGAAAAGATCGTCCAGTACCATCCTGAGTCACAGAGAAGGGGAAGACAAGAGTTTTGCGGAATGACAGAATTCCGGAAATCTGAAAATCTCCGTGATGATGCGACGGGTGTGACTGTTGCGTAAAGGAAATGTA
The DNA here is from genome assembly GCA_022664845.1 of Lepisma saccharinum. Classification (NCBI taxonomy): domain Eukaryota; kingdom Metazoa; phylum Arthropoda; class Insecta; order Zygentoma; family Lepismatidae; genus Lepisma; species Lepisma saccharinum. The sequence goes on from JAGDQP010047385.1 coordinate 9,308, forward strand.
AACTGGTAATATTAACTGAAACATAGTCACTTACCCAAGAAAGTACCTTAATATTTACTGGTCATTTTCATTTAACTCCGACAGGTCAGGCAAGAAAAAGGTCAGAAAGGACTTTTAAAGAATAATAAAAAGAACACTTTTGTTATGATCCTTAGAACTTGTCAGTAATGATCTCATGTTCTGTCATGCACTTTTCGTCTCTATTTTACGTACAATTAACTTTTGTTTCAGAAAGATGTTACGATACAGTATGCGCTTCTTCACTAAAGCGAGTTATTGTGTAGTTGTGGAAGTCATTTGTTATGCTGAAGTAAACAAGGTATGCAGTGTGACGTGAAATAAATATTTCGTAACAGCTTTTATTGAAGAAAATTTCCAACAATCCTACCAAAATAACATATGTAACATGTACGTACGTATCATTACTGTACTGAAATTGAGATTTTTTCATATGTACTTCAAAATGCATTCTTTTCACTGAAACAGTTATGCATTTTGAGTAGAATAATTCTTATTCTATAAGAAAGGCGTTCTCTATAGTCACATAAGTTACTGTGGTCACGTACGTTGCTCACACATTTAGTACCATTTGTGACATTTTGTATATTTCAAAGAAAATTGATCGAACTACTAACTTTCAATGCAATCTCTTTTGATATTTTAAAAATGATAGACAATCCCTCCAGATTCTGCTACGTATATTTTGTTGCGACATAAATAGTCCTGAAATTGTGGTAACCTACGTGACACATATTAAATCTTCTTATGCATTCCTCCACATGTTTTCTTCCGCAACATTAAAAACGTAAGTCAAGGAACATTCAGAGAACACAGAATTATTCAAGGCTCACACTGGAACAAGGAACATTCAGAGAACCAAACTAATCATATCGCGTGGTATTTGAAATCCTGCCATCTGTTGGAAATTCATAGAACCAGAGACTAACCTAAGTGACACACAATGACAGGACAAAAGTTTGTTTCTCTGAAAATTAACAAATGTAGTCACTAACAAAGAATTTTTTTTATTTCTATGTAAATTTCTAATTGCGAACGTAATGATTTTATTTTGCCTCTCATATTTGTCATTGTAGAACAATTAATTCAAACTTCAAAAATGCTATTGGGACAGGTAACTTATGTGACAAAATTAGCAATTCTTATAACATTTATAAATAACTGAGATATATTTCCTTGCTAATTCTGTTCCTAGCATTAGCAGCAGTCATCCTGTCTCCGCGTAGAATAGAAGTTGGATAAATTAAATTTTGAATATAGAATTCAGTAGGACATACAGTGCCGGAGCTAAAGGAGAATGACCCTTACCCCATGGGGTAATACGTCTTGATCTTGATGTGCATACTGCAAATAATGAACACACAACTAAATATACGAATACTTATTTAATATAAGAAATACTACCCATATGAACACAAGTAGTTAGTATGAAACATGGAAATATGTTAGTTGCTCGTTTCTTCCTGTAGAAAGCGACGCTTCTTTTATTTTTGTTGCTAATGAAATTGGGAATTTTACAGAACAAGATAATCAAAACTGAGAGAGAGTATAAGCCTCCTCTTGCCCTTAAGTGCGGGAGGCCATAAGGGTTATCTTATTAGTTTCTTTCCATTTTAACCGGTTCATGAGCAGCGTGTTTTAAAATTTACAGCGAGGAGCTTCTGGAGGTCATTCCTTACACTAAAACAAGACGAAAACTTCGCTGACAAATTTTCGAAATGTGCATAGTTTTTCAAAGTTGCCGAAAGTATAAGAAATTGAATTTTAGGGCTTCATATCTTTTACACCATGAAAAGTAGAGCATACGTAGCATAGTACCGCCAGAGACATCAAATCAGCAGTATCCGAAACAAATGCATGTTTCAAAATTCCGCAATGGGCGCGCCATTAAAGACTTCCAAAAGAATTAGTGGATTCTCAGAAATTTTCTGCAGTAAACATTAGCTGAAATGAGCATGCATTGGCCAACTTTCTAGGAGGAAACTTTCTACCTTTCATTTGTGGCGACCGTAAAGCGGATATCTCAAGTAGAATGCATATGCTGAACGTTTCCACCGAACACTGCGTAGTTCGATAACAAATAGGAATAAAATTACATCCTTTCATCAAATGTTTTATTTATTTCTTATGAAGAAGATTGTATAGCATTCCTTGATTGAATTCTGGGATGACGTGTCATCTTTACTCACACGGGAGGTCGTTTAGTTCATGCGTTTTTCGACCTACCTCTGCTTCAGAAATATTCCAAATTCTTCTCCTTCTATTGGAGAATTCCTTGCACGTTTAACTATGTATAGTTTTTCTTGGGTGCAGAAGCACCACTCGAATCTTGTTTATTTAATAAATGGACTGTATTCAAAGGCGCGTACATAGGACTGGCTCCGGGGTGTAACGCCCAGTTCCTGCTGTAGATCACTATAATGGTAATCTCTGGAATGTAGCATTACTATGGCGATATTGAACTAGTCTGGTGTAGGGATGGTACCTATACCAACACAAAAGATTGTAACTCGGATATCACTATTCTACCAACAGCCGAATATGTGACAAAATAGAACGAAGTACCTCAAGAAAGCATTTCTAGTTCTGCATTTCACGCCATAGAGCAGTTTAGGATCGAGTGTATGAGTTTTAATAATGGTGATGATCAAAGATAAAGGGTAGAGTTAAGTCAATGGGTAATGGTGCACACGACGTCGTCTGTCTTTCGCATAAGCAGGGTTGAGGTATCTCTATACTCTCAAAAGGCGATTCAACATGTTTTGTGAAACCAAGCAATACCTACCCCAGTAGCACGCATACGCGTTTTCAACGTTGATTTTAAGTTCATTTCGCTGCTTAGCCGTTATCGGTTGAAAAAATACGTTTACTTTTAAATCATATTTCAACAAAACTGTCATTGCCTTGGTAAGACGTTAATGCAACGTACATTCAATATGTTATTTTGAACTATGGTATAATAGATTTTGTTTAATGCATTTCTTACTAATGTTATGTCAAAAATATAATTAAAAACGAATTGAATGACACAAACTTATTTTGGTGTTCTCATATGCACGTTGAAAACAGATTGAATTTTAAACCATAGTTCAACGAAGATAGAATATTAAACCATAGTTCAACGTTCACGTGAATACAACTTGAATTGTGCTTTAAACAAGTTTGGATTTGCCATAGTGAGAAAATGGCAAATTTAACCGCTTCAATGTTGATAAAATGCTCTACGAGGAGTTCAAAAATACGGCTCATGTACACCAATCAATGCTCATGAGATTGAATTAAAGTCTCAGCTGGTGCAAATTATTGATTACTTCGTATCTTCAAGTACATTGTGCATCGAGAAGACTACGGATTTGGATTTCAATTAAATTGAGCCTGAACAGGAAGATGGCGGACCACTTTGTTACGATAGTAGCAATGATTCGCAACCAGAGGATGAAGCAGCATCGAATTCCACATCCTATTCGAGTCCGAAGAAAAGGTACGCAAACAATTATATTTAGAAACTAAAAAGAAAGTTGTTGAATATTGGGGAAGTGGGAAAAAGGGCCGTTTACATTGGAGAACTGTTTCAAAGCGTTATTACGCTGTCACTAGTGAACGACAATTAAGATGATTTAAAAATGCATTTACAGAGGCGGAAAATCAATTCGACAAACTAAAAGAGATCGATCAACATACATTCAATGAGTTTATTAAAACTTAATCTAAATAAAACTAATTGCACATGATTCTGATTTCAAGCGATGGGCACTTTTGAGCAAAAAGAAGTCAATGTAAAAAACTGTACGGCACCACCTCATTAGATTTGGAAATAAAAGCAAAAACATAGAACCGTATCAAGAAAAATAACCACATACATAACTCATAGTTATTCTGCAAAAAGTAAAGACTTCAATCAAAGTGCGTGTGATTTTCTGTTAGCGAGCAAATTGTATTTCGATAAATACCAACGTACACAAATTTATAACAGTGATAAAAAGTGATTTTAATTTCGAACTTCATTCCGGACGTATGTTGGATATTAAAGGGACCAAAACAGCAGAAGCAATTGTCCAATCAAAATCACCCGCAACTCATTCATATACAATTATGAAACTATTTCAGCTGCTGGACAACTAATGAGTCCGCTTTACATCGTGTTACCAGAAACTGGAGGAAACTTTGGTCCAAGATTTTGGAATCATTGTTTACAGCTGACAACCTATACATTGCAGCTAGGAGCAGTGGAAAGATGAGAAAACAGCCTCTGTTAGAGTGGTTTTAAAAGGTTTACTTCCCTAATGTGTAAGAGGATTCTGTACTTTTAGTATGTTCTTGGAACACTTATAACGACGAAGCCGCGATGGCAGCAACAAAACCGTCCAATTGCAATGTCACAATCTAACATATCCTCCAGAAGACGACAGGTTTTATCCAACCTGCGGACGTTTATTTCTTCAGAATGTGGAAGAACTTTGAAACTTTTCTGATCTAGTCTTGCTCGATAACATGGAAATCAATCTTCATCAACGAAATAATGTCTTAAAAATACAATCACTTGTTCATAACCAATTCTCCTCTCCAAAATTCGACAACTTCATCGCTTATTCTTGGTTTTCATCCGGAAACACTGAATATCGGACTCCAAATTTCCAAAGCCCTGTCGAATTTTGCTTTAGTCTGGTTGTCACTCATTGCTAATTGTGTTCTTCGCCAAATGTTCATGTGCAAAAAGTATGTTTGTTTTCAACATTTTTCCTTGATTATCACTATTGTACTAGTACGTCAATTCGATCTCTTTACATTAAATGTGAATGTATTTGTAAAGCATGTTGGAATTAGTTTTATGATGTCTCTTTGCTCTTCTCTATTGATAGCTGCTGTTCCTTTGCATTTTTTTATTTGTTGTTTGCGTAACATTGTCTCCTATATTTACTAATTTTGTGTCCATCTAACGAGAACCGGTTACAATTCATTTTCGTTTGTTCACGTGTCATAGGCCAATAGGCCTTCCATGTTTTGTGGTTTGAAATAAATAACTACATCCCAACTCTCAAAACTTCAGAAAGAAAGTTGCAAACTCATCCCAAGGCTATTCATGCACTGATAATAATTCGCAAAATCAATAAATGTAGAAAATATGAGTCTAACTTCGCACTGGTTAACTATAGAGCAAAAATAAGCATATCATTGGATTTGTAGGAAAATTTGCTATTACAATGAGGTGTCACATGCTATGCTTTTATTTACCAAAATTGAGTCTGATTCAAGATGGCGGATTTCAAGATTACTGCCGTCAGGGTCACACCTACCATATGACTTCCGCCTAGGCCTAGTAATTCCCACATGGTTGTTCTTCACTTTTTATCATTCACCCGCAGTATACAAGGGATGTTAAGGGACATTTGCCTTACCCTGTAAATAACTACATCGCAACTCTTCAACATTCAATAACTTTAAACATGCGCCATGACACCAATTTCTGTCATCAGACATGATGCATACATGCCCTCTATCAGAAAACAAAATTACTTTGAAATCGGAGCTGGGCACTTGGGTGATATTCCTTTTAAGTAAAAACGAATGTGAATATTTACGTCCCCAAGAATTCAACTTGAATGTTTGGGCAACCTGTTTTCTATAAAATACATTTTTTTAAATCTTTAATTACGTTTGTCAAAGAAATACAAAACTTATCATAAATATTATTCTACCCGATATAAACATTCGACG
>JAGDQP010047386.1:0-15040 GCA_022664845.1 Lepisma saccharinum
AAGGAAGGATCAAAGAGGTTCGTGTAATTCCGAAAACCAAGGAGCAGGTGTTCTTGTGCACGTTGACGACTTCGCGACAACCATTTGGAAGACTCGTTTCAGATATCCCTCCGGTGTTAATGATCTGGGGACAGGCTTGAAAGTTCATTTCTTTTACTGGTCACATCTTCAGTTACACGAAATTTCAACGACGATTTCTTTCTTTATAGCCAGCCCACTTCAATACGAAGATTGTCTTTGCTGCTGTTCACAGGTGCGGTCCACTTTCTTGTTAAAAAAATAATAATACTAAAAAAAGACAAAAATCAATCTCCCAGCAAAATCAAACGTTGCCACAAAAAGCTGACAGGACGTCCTTCTACGAGCTACAGAGTCTAGAACATCTCTGAACGAAAATCACGAAACCTTTTTTTCCGTCACAAACACACTAAGAGATCGCCATGTATTTCAACATCACTCCCACTCTTTCTAGCTCAAGAAATTCTTCCTCCACCTTAGTTTTCCATCAGTTTCAATTCGGTCTTTTACCCTCTGTGGGCTGGTCAGTTTCTCTTAACATCCTGTCTAGTCAACACACTTCTCTTCTCTCAAGTAGTAGTGGGATACAAGTTGGGCCAATGTAATTTGTTCCGACCACGGGCTAGTTCCGAAACAGCTGAGTCAGGAAGTCTGCACCAGATGGGAATATCTCTACCGGCTAACCTACTGTACTTTCACTCCTTCTCTCTCCCTCTCAAACACCCTGAGATTGGCTTCAGCCCTCGCTGTCCCTATTACCAAACGAACGACAACGCATACATTTTTAACATCTTCATGAAAAAAGTTCCAGTTTAGCTCCTTCAGCAGCTTGTTAAAAAAAGAACACTTTATCTCGAAAGTATTGAGGATACCGTATAATCGTGAAGTCTATACCCTGTCGCTGCTAAAGAACGTAGCACATTTTATAAAAATCCACTTCTATTTTCTTATACTAAATCGCAAATTTGCACTTGTACAGAACTCGATTTCAATTCTGTGAGACAAAAAGCAATAAAATACCAAGGCGTCAGTAGAGACGACAAATTTTCAGCACATGGTACGTCATCTTCTTGACGAATAGGATGTGAAATAGAGACAGTCAATCATGACACGCGCACAGCAAACTGATCGTAATAAGTTTTTTTTTCAAAAGACGAAATTTCAGAGTACATTTTCTGCTCCAGAACTTCAAGATGACACCAATTACACACACCTTTCACGAGGGCCTATCAGATTACTTTATCTTCTTCCTACTCTCACACTACTGCAGTAACAGTTAATTCCGAAGGGAATAAAATCCGTAAATGAATAAAAGAAAAACGATGGAAGTAGTACTATTTTTTCACTCACACTGAACAAACTCAAGAAGGCCGACAAGCACAGGACGACTCTCCCTTGTGCTGTTCACAGACAGACCATGAGTAATTGCACTGAGATTTAAATTAACTAAGACACGATATTCTACAAGTGGTATGATATTCTGTACAGGTGACACTTAATGAGTTCAGAACTAGCTCTCAAACTGTTCGACCGAAAATTTAGCGAGCTATTAGAAATAAAATTCTAAGCTAAGAATATTTCAAATATAATGACGGAGTTTAACAGTAATCTTCAACTACCAACCTAGAGTTTTCAAGTGCTGGCTTAATAAACGTTAAAACATTACTACACAAAAATGGAACTGGTTTCTTATTACATAACTGCACCTAACTAACATTCTACGTATGAACTGAAGCCAGAAGGAAAGTATACACGAATACAGAGCGTGAGTGAACATAACACATACAAATAATGGATAAAAACGATGAACAACCAGGATTAGCATGGGAAGAATGAATGAATAAAAATATAATGCAAATAATAAAACAGTTGCTCAAGAAAAAAGTTTCAAACTTATATTTACTTGCTGTCCCCCTCGGTAATAAGATTCAATACAAAAAGGAACAAATCGTTGTGACCAAAAAACGTATTAGCTAGAAACCAAAGGCAAAACCATTAGTTGAAGGAAGGTTTATGGAGGGTTTAATTATCACTCATACTCAACATTCGCTCAGCAACAACACACATGGGGCATTGATGTATGTGACAGAACAGTGGGTAGGTAGTTTTAAAAACAAGCAAAAAAGTTTCACTTACACTTACCTTCGTTCTTGGGCGCTGGTGGTTTCCGAGTGGCCCAGTTGGTACGAATACTTCTGCTGCCCAGCCACTGGCCATTCATCGCTGTAATTGCGCTCTCCGCTTCCTACAATTAACGAAATTAAGACATTACTATTTATACAGAAAGACTAGATATAACGTTCTAACTTACACAGTACACTTCAACAATTCAACTCTTAAGATGTGATTTAGGTAAGAGGTTAAACTAAATTTCAGTTGAACTTGTGTTTCTATTGTAATAATAATAATAATAATGACAGTGTATATAGTGGAACACCTCATTCTAATGTTTCTGCCAATAGAAGATTGAAAATTATTATGCAACTGCTGTAACCAGCCCTCGTAGTCTAGGCGAGAACGTCGCGGACTTCGTATTGGCAATAAGTAGGTACGTGGGTTCGAACCGCACGAGCGACTATCCTGACTGACATTTTCCACTCTTTCACCTGGCGAATGCCGGTGTGGTGTCTCCAGATGGACTGTACCTTCCCCATCCTATACTCTCTCTCGGCCTGAGCTAAAGATGCCAAAAAGCTATACGTAAATTCAAATTTCAAAACAACGGCTGTGTTTCTGCAGTCTTTCCAGTGCGAATGCGCTCAATGTAGTGGTTCGCGGCAAAAAAGGCACTAAGACGGCGTCTCTTCTGTGGATCGATAAAGGGAGTTGAGGGAAAGACTGATTAAATGTGTTGTATGGTATATCGCGTTAGATGAAGCCGAAACATATACTCTACGAAAGACCGAAGAAAGGCATTTGAAATGTGGACATCGAGAAGAATAACAAAAGCTGGAGGCAGACGATGTGCAATGAGAAAGTTGAAGAGAGCAGGTGAGATACAATAAAGACAAAACGGAACTGATTAAACATCGGCAAAGCAAAGATTGTATACTAAGAGATGCAACTGAAGGTAATCAGATTGAGGGAAAGAGAGCAAGATGATAAATCCAACTTTTTGACAATATTAAGGAAGAAAATCGTATGCTAAACCGCAAATCGAGACCTAGAGGGCTCAAGATGCCTTGGAGGACATGTCGCTTTCAGCAGAACTTATCAATGATGATCCTTGGAACGTCAACTCCATTTGGTGAAAGATAATGACAAACTACAATCGGATCACTTTGCCGTGGGACCTCTGGGTCATAAACCTGCCACCGGACAAAACATCAATCACCACGATCATGTTTCTCCAAATAGGTTTCTGAATAAACAAGATCACATAGGCCACATCTAAAAGGAACGGTCAAAAGCGGACATTTGTAGAACAAAGGAAACCACGATAGTATACAGTACTCCATATCGAATATAATTTCTTTTAGTTGTGAATTCCTTCTTTATTACATTTTCTTTACCTTACTGTAATTAAAGTGGTATGCGGGTTGGTTGCAGGAAAAAATGTATCATTGTCTGTCAGTGGTTTCTTGTTGGTCCACTGACGGAATTCCAGTACAGACTAGCTATGTTTCTCTTCTGCAGAACAGAAAATAATAGTTGAGGATCATTACTATAGGGTTCACTTAAAAATAAAAAAGAAGGTCTGTTCTTTTTTCTGCCGATGTGATCCAAACATTTTTGTAAACAACACTTTATTAGCTTTAACGGCACAAGCATCTTAGGACTGTAGGAGAAACATTTCGGAAGAACGCGCAGAACGACAAAAGCGTCAAGGGCAACTGAAGAGGAACCGGGAAAAGCTCCGTCCTGGGATCAGATCACTAAGCAGTTACGAAACTAAGACATGCTCGATGTATCAGATACGTTACCGCTAAGCTACTTCGTTGGTTAAAAGTTAGCCGATGGCTTCATTAAAAGATTATGATCAATTTTGTATTCATAGGGCCTTCACATGCAACTTCTTCCCAGCACTGAACTCATTACCAACAGCCCATATAGAGACTGGACTGCTAAGCGGATTTTGTGCAAAGTATGTGTTACGCAGTCAGCGCAACGACTGGCCATCGTCACTTTCTGGCTTCTGAGACTGTGGTTCGCTACTTCTTATTCAAGTAGCTATCCAGCTAGGATCACGATGCTGGATCAACATCGAATAGAGAGCTCCCACCCTAAATCGAAGCCAGGACAGTTCACCACTGAGTTGCATAGATTTTTCTTAACAGTAATAAGGAACATAAATCGCACGCCATAACAAAAAAAGGAAAATGCAGGCCGTATGGAAAGGCTTTTGGATCTTCGTTTTTGAATGATGCATAGCTTTGTTTTCAATGCACCGGAGATACTAAGATCCCTAGCTTTGCAGTTCTTGATTTGTTAATTGTTGCTAACATAATTAGCAAAATATCATTATCCGTACCCAAACTATTGAATAAACTAAAAAAGGAAACACATCAAGAGCTTCAGCATCTGTATATGACGATTAGCTTTCAATTTTTCTTAACTTGCAACATAGTACGACGCTGGCTGAAACATGTTGAGTTTAAAGCGAACGAAACTCCTTCAATTCAGCTACTCATCGAAGCGAGAAGACCAACCCATGGAAGACTTCCATCAGAAAAGGCGGTTCATCCCATTAATCAAAAGTACAATCTCATCCGCCAAGTCACTCAGCTAGTCGGTCAGGTGCGACCTGGAGGTGGGAAAGGGTCACACTCGACCCGATCCATCTCGCTAATTGCTCCCTCTGGGGGCTCGCCGAGAAGTGATGAGTACGGAAGCTGACTTAGAACAGTCGTAGCGAGCACACACACATATACACTTTATACTTAATCTCACTCAATCATACACTCTTCATCACACACTACAAGAAATTCTTACTCATTCTTGCAAAACTGATCATTTTCTGAAAGCGTACTAAATTAAAAACATACGAGCACGATTAAAATTTCATCTTGACTACAACTTCGGGGAAATATCCCTTTCAGTCAATATAACGGTCGGACTACCTTTCTTAGTCTAGTATAATGACTACAGTCACGCATTTGGGGATGATACTGACCACTGAGAATTCAAGAACGTTCGAGTAGTGCTGCCGACCATGCTGAGGTCTCCCAGGATTTTCTTCCTTTCCACCACACAAATGGAACAATGGTGCACAGTCAAAGGTCCTAATCACTACTTTCCTTATCCCTGTCCGCAAAGAAGTTAATAAAGTACATGGTGATTTATCCACAGCCATTTTACATCCCATTTATCTATATTTCCCAAAATGTAATATACAGGCTGCTAATGTAATGAACCGATAAACTTCGAGGGATGTTAATAAACCAAAAAATAAGGGGGAGGGGAGTTCCAGTCTCCCGAGTGAAAACAAACTTTAGAGATTCATATTTCCAACATCACTAATAGTATAGATGATGTGGCATGCTACTGTCAAAGTTCAAATCTGATGTATCCCAAAAATGATATTTCAAAATTGTGCAATGGGTGCGGCAGGAATTCCCCAAAGGACGTAGGCGAGTCACAGAATTCTCTGAGGTAAAGGTGGGTTGAAATAGGCATGAATGGATCGACTTTCCATCAGGTAACAATAATTCGTTTGCATCAAGTGGTTATCTCAAACAGATTTAATTTTTTCAAACTGGTTCCATACCGTTGTACGAATTTCTCACCAAAACTAGGCACAATCGAAACAATAAAAATATAGCGTGGGTGTTTCCGTCGTCAAGAACTCTGGTTGTTAGTGTTGCTCGACTATCAAAATACTATTACTAAATTATCAATATACAGAGTGCAGTGTAAGTCAGTTAACCGAAAATATGTTCACCTGTCTGATAAGTCAGTCTGTTTATTCTGTTTTGTAAGAGACGTGACTAGCAATGCAACGCAAGCACACAACTCAGAAACTTCTAGTCAGCTAGCATGTTTACAACTTCCCCACAAATTAAAAAAAAAAAAAGGTCAATTGAATTATGCCGCGCCCCATATTCTGCATTACAACAATGATGATAAGAATATTCTACCCGGAGGTAGGTTTATGATCCAAAGGTCCATGGGCAAGGTGAAGTGATAATGGTTTGCTACTGACTTCCATCGGAGGAGAGACACAGTTTCCTAAGGGCTCAAAATCGCTATGTTAATGTGTCTCTACAGGGATTCGTATCAGGAACTCTTTGATAAGGCGCAAACGCACTCATCCACGTTACATCATTTTTCCGACTCCGAAATATTTGACTGAAATGGACATGCACAACTAGTACTTTGTCTGAGGGCTGCAATTAGGGTCATGTTCAATCGTTATAAGAAATAAATCCTAACTGAACAGAGAAAGTGCGCACGGAACAAATATTGGGAAGTACAACAAACATAGAAACAGTACAGATAAATAAGTACTTTGCGAAAGAAGCTACTTAAGGAGACACCCTACTGAAAAATGGTGGAAAGACATCATTATCATCACGTTATGACACTCTTAATCAAGTTATTAGGTACGTCTAACATTTAAGTGATATAAGAATGGTGCTTAAGCTGTTTCTTGCATAACTGAAATTGACCTATTACACAAAGGAAATCAGGACAGATAACTACTGGAATCGCATTAATAGTACTTGAATAGGTTCGTACACTGAAAGCTCCCTTTAATTGTGTTCCTAAGGTTTATCATGTTGATGAGAGTGGAAAGACTGCTTTTCCGGTAGTCTTAGCTTGTTTTCAAGTGCAATTATGAGCGAAGGATATTAGGGAAGCAAAAAGAGAACATCGGAGGAAGAGGAGCCCGAAGGAAAGAAAAAAGGTAACGACTGATAGAGAAGAACAGAAAGATCGTAACTTGAGGACGGACATTTGGAAGTTTTGCGAGGACGTGAGGGGTTGAAAGACGCTTCTTGCAATCCCGAGGTGACGGTACGTGACTCGTTCCCGAGGCCGCTATTCCCATGATTGAAAACACTTCCACGGACACAAGCTGCCAGGTCAACAGCGAGGCCTCATTGTTCCTGGGAAAGAAGACGCAGCAGCGAGCGACGACTAGGGAGGCTGATGCCGAAAAGATAAACCGAGAAAGTACTACTTGGGAATGAGATGGGAGCGCAATAACAATACCCAGCCTTGGCCAACTACCAGACGCCAATCTCGCGCTGGAGGCCGGCTCAGCAAATCATCACCCTCCTGATCTTTTCTCCAAAAACGGTCCATCTGGGTGGGTGGATTATTGACAAGCAACGCGTGCTAAAACTAAAGCTCTCCTCCCATTCCCCAAGACCTCACCATTTCCCGTGTATTTTATTTCCTTCGCTCCCATCTGCTCTCAACGATCGTTCATAGGAAGCTGATAGCATTTCGATGGAACATCAAGCGAGAACAAAATTTTGTTTCGCCAAACAACGCGAAAGCACACGATAAATCTGGTGTTTCCTTTACGTTTGACAATACGCAATAAGTTGATAAAATCCACTGCCATAAAATATTTAGCACTTCAACAAGTTATCGAATATAGGCGATGCTACCAATGCAGCAATAAAATAAAATTCTCCAATTTTAATAGAGTTTACATCTAACCCGTGAATCAAATCAAAATACAACTATTTTCTTTGTTTAAAAATAAATAAATAAATGGAACATAGTTGTGTCCAGCACTGATAGTGTAGTAGTTACGCTCAGACACTTCGCATCGATCTTAGGCCGCACGTTAAAAAAAAAGTTTCTTGATAGCGCTTCCACAATGACACTCACGCGCATCAGTGGCGCTGACAACAAACGTCTGAAGCTCCACTTGAACGTAATATTATTTTAGCAACGTTGCTTATACAAAGGGGGAAAAAAAATCCTTTCCGCTGCAGACAACTGAGTGAAATAGAGACTTGCGGTATTAGGACAGACTTGGTGGCCGAGCATACGACTGTTAGCAACGCTACCGTCGCGTCACGAACGTGCTACTAATATAGTGGAGTGGCTGCAGACCAGTTTTAGAAAACCTACAACTGAATTCCTGGTACTGAGACAAGCAGCATCGCTTTTTGTGGCCGCCAGTCGCGTCGAAGCCAGCTACTGTAACCGTTTGCAGGGCTGTTGTAGCGTGATCATGTCTGTGTGTGAAAACCCTCATTTGTACTATTCACCAGCGGAAGCGGATCTTTAAGAAGCTGTGCTGGTGACCCGTCTGAATGGGCTCCAAGCTTTCTCAGCAATGTCTTCACTTTGACCAAGTAAATACCGGACGATACCTACACAACGATGCTACCTTCATTATCACGGAACAGTGCTCGCTGAGGGATTCGGTTCTACAGACTTGAGATGTTTAGGCCGCAGTCCCTTTCGACGTCTTTAAAGATGTATATTTAAAAATAAAGTCTTTCTAGTTGTATTCTTAATTACATTTTTGTTTAATTACGGAAGAACACCAAACACATAACAATCAATGTTAAGTGAAAATGCATTAAAACGAATATTCAAAATAATAATAATAATAATACTAATAATAATAAACGTACTAAGCAACGACATCATAACTGATTTGATTTAGAAACTGAAATCTACTAATGCAATTATCAAATGCATGACTGGATAGAGAGTTCCAATATTTTGCATTGTGTATACATACTTATATAGTGACCCCTACAATTTTTACATCGTAGTACTTTCTAGCCGATTGCAATTCCAATAAACCCTAATTTATTTTTGTGACAATTAGGGGAACCAAAGCTATAGTATTATCAAACAAACATCTCTCTACATAGTGTTCCCATGCCTGGAACTCTCAGGTGCACTCAGCCTCCTATCAAATTGAGTACCAGGTGTACTTTGTATTCCTGGGCACCTTGAGAAGCTAAGGCGGCGGAGCGTGGGAATGACCACCCCACCTGTTTGTGACCTTGGTCCAGAATATATGGAGCGCTACCTCCACATCCCCCATGCGCGGTTAACAGCGCGTGCCCATCGCACTCTACTTTATATTGTAAATGTAATATTGTGGGAGACAAGAGTATGTGATACTAGCATGGGGTAATAATACAATGACCTGGAAACATCAATTTCTTCTCGAAATAACGACGGAAATGAAACAATATGCATATAAATTGTTACTGAGTATGGTGCCCTCCGATATGGATTTGTACGCATTTGGGTTTCATTTCCGTTGTTATTTCAAGGCGAAATAGGTGTTTTCAGGTTATTGTATTATTACCCTAGCGTCACATAACCTTATTTCTCACAATATTACATTTACTCCAAAATTGACTTCAGAAACGTATTTTCCGTAAAATTCTAACCCAGAATGACATATTATACGACCCACTCGAAATTCAATATGGCGGCTATGAAGAATATACCTTCCACAAGGTAGCGTCTTCCACCCAGTACCCATTACTATGTATTTGCTTTCCATTTCTTTCAGCAATTAAAAGTACAATGCTATTTCAACACTTTTATATCACTCTTCACAGACAAGAATCTGAGTATTGTATCATCATTATGTCCCAAACCAATTGCGCTCAAGTTGACAAAATTTGCATGTGCACATATTTTGACATCCTAACCATGACGCAGGAAAAAAAAAAAACTTTTCTGCCCCATCAGGATTCAGTATATTTTTGTTCGATGACTAGGATTTTCGTAACTAGCTGATGTAAGACTTTAACCAGTCTTGATATAGAAATTAACTTAATTACAAAAGTCATCAGTGAGTATCTCTTGAACAAGACGATTACTTAAAAATCTGGATTTCCAAAGTGATGGGACAGATGCGCTCGACCTTTTGTGAACAATTTTAATTTCACAGTTTCTTTACCCTGTGAAGAAGAAAACTAATACCACCTAATCTTTGCTCCAAATGGATGGTTATCATAAGAAATGTGTGGACGAGATAGGGGAGGACGGTGTAATATCACACAACTCTGTTCATCATTGGAGCAGGATTTTAAGCTAACCTCCATTTCCTTTTGCTGCTGGATAACCAAGAAGACATTGCATGCCCACTGGACCCCTCTATATCGTAAACCGAGCCATTTCACAGACTCGAGTCCCCGTGAAATTGGGGCCGACGTACATCCCCCTTTAATATAGGGGTAAAGGGGGATTACCCCCACACTTTCATTGGCAACCATTACGGCCGGCGAATGGTCACTAGGATGAAATGACCGAAAGGAGGCGTTGTTAGCGCTCTGGCCCACTGTTGCCAGAGAAACTTAACTTTCTGGTAATCGCCAACTGCTGATGTTATTCATACAATGACATAGTCATGAGAATATACTATAGAAATGAGTAAGAAGACAAATGCAGGTTGTTAAAACGAATAACAATAATAATAAACTTTTGCTGTAAACTTAAAAAAGAAATAATCATAATCTACATGGCAACTTAAAAAGAACATTTATTTTTATTCAAGGGTAAACACAAAGACGTTTCAAAGGATTATGAAATAACAGAACTATGAAGTTTACGAAATGAACATAATTCTAAAATACTGTTTTGTCGCATACGAATTTCGTGGTTCAATGTGTTGTCGAGTACAATTTAAGTAAAGTAAAAGTTACAATAGAAAACAAATGCAGGAAACGAGCGGATTTGTAATAATAGCAACTTGAAACGCACGCAGTATCGTTACACGTAAAATGTCGCAAGAGGTTCACACGGTGATGTTACAAGTTACCTTGTGGATTTCAAAGGTAACATTTATTAACTGTGCAACTACATCCGAATGAGAAGGAATGGGGAAACAAATAGTTTTACCTTAATTGACTATACAATCCGGTATTCGTCTGGTGCAATGGACAGAAAATAGGAGCGACACAGCTCATGATGTCCGCCACCGCGCCGGTCATAAAATTAGTAATTGTAATTTCCAATTACAAGAACAGTATGCCATTACGATTGTTAACGCAACCATACTTCACAAATTATCACTAATGTTAATGTTAACTTGAGAACAATGCTTTTCACTATCCATTAGCTTCATTTATAATGGTTTATAAGACTACTCTCACGACTGTCTAGACCAGTGGTTCTCAACCTCTTTTCGTTCGCGGCACACTCCTTTGAAGTGCGTTCCCGCGGCGCACTGACGTACGAGTTGGGAACAATGCGGGATTCACAAGAAACGACAAGCTCAAATTTCTCATTAATAACTAAAATATTTTACTGTAAGGTGTAAACAAACCAATAACTTCCCTGTAAATTAATAGGGTATATGTTTAAGCTCATGAACATTTTTTTTTCTTCCTTCTTCAAAATAAATACCACAGTTAAAGTCTCACAAGTTTCGCGGAACACGTAGCAAATCTCGCGGCACACCTGTTAAGAACCACTGGTCTAGACACACAAAGCCAATACGAATGAAACTAACAAGCCTTGCAAACCTAAATTAACAGACAAAAAAAAAAAATCCAGTTTGTTTCCCCTTTAGACCAATACTGTATCTTCAAAATAAGCTCTCTCATTTCAATTTTCTTATAGGTCAATTTGTGGGAAAGAAACCGACTATCCTGAATGAGTTATTTTTCCTGTCACAGAACCCAAATGCCGGATGGCAACTTCAAACTAGGCCATGGCCGATTCCTTCCCGAATTCGTTCCCCTACTCTATCCCGACCTGAGTCTTAGATACTTAAAGGCCATAAGAAATCGGATTGATCACATGACAAAAAAGTAATTACAATAAATTCATAATTTTATCCTGAACAAAACATTATTTAAAACCTTTTCGATGTGACGCTTAGTTTCCACGAAAAGTGACAAAAATTAATTTTGGCCGCAATTTTCAAAGATGGCGGCCGTAGCACAAGTTTTATTTTGGGGGACTTTTAGTATGTTATTTGGGTGACCAAATACTATATGTGTACCAAGTTTCATGCTTGAAAGATTTTTTCTACCTAATCAGAAGATTTTGGCTTAAAATGACTTCACTAGAAGAACAACTCACCGTGGAACGTCATCATTCGAAAACACGACGTTCTGAAGCTATAGATGTGTCTCATGTCTATAGAAAATAATAAAATACAGGTCTACTGAATACCTATGCAACACAACACTTGGAAGAAGGTAATCGAAGACCTATGACGAGCTGGAGGAAACAACTTGACTGACACCCAATTATCATAATTGATATTGACCGAATTTTTAATAATATTTGCAGGACTATGTACAAATATTTTTTCTTCAGAATCGAGTCATTGTATTCTAAATAATCTAGAAGTCTTATTTTAAAATTTCCTTACACCTGGCAACTCTGCTCCAGACACGGGGAGGATTAGAGAAGAGACCCTATGTGAAGGGACACTAACAACGGTCGCAACATCACAAACTACGACACGAGGGATTTGTCACATAACGTCGCCACACCATCTACCGAGAAACTGCGTAACCGACACAGTTTACATTTACACAGCTGATGAACGAATCTCATTTTGGAGACCCTCGCTTCTCCCACGATCTTCAAACGACTGCCTCTGTAATTTTACTCGAAAACTGTGGGGACAATGATTGAAAGAGTAGATAGGGTGGGTGGAGTGGTGGCGGGTGAGAAACCACGTTCACGTTGCCTGGACTGGTGGGTAAAACAAGTAATACAATAGCCGAGCATCAAGGGTCATCATCCCGTTTAGAATATATCGATTGTTTAAGATTCTCTTGTGCTTAAATTGCCTCTTTGAAACTGTAACTGCCTGTGCACCATTCTTCGTCTTTAACGACATCATCAAAGGTCTTCGAAAGCAATTTTGCGTTTCTCTCTTTGCAGTTTCACAAAAAAAGTACATTTTACGAACATCTACTATCATATTTCTTTCTTCCTGTTACTAATTTGTCTTCGCAACTACTTGTAATGAATAGCTGATGGTCATTTCTTTGAATAAACATTAAATGACGGCAATTTCGCCACGTTTGCAAATCTGCCATCTACCCATATTCTCTCTGTTTTGGAGCAGAGGCGAAAGATGATAACTGTGTAGGCAATACAGCGCATTAAAAATATTTTGTTCCTATACTTCCATAATTCTCGGTAATACGCATGCGTGGTGTAGTCAATGGTGAAAAAAGTGAATAAAAAAACAAACCCGTAGTTCGTGTAATTTTTTCTGACATAAATGATTGTACATTATTTACAGAAGTTATTTACTGTTTTGAGTTGCTTGTATTAATGGTATTCAACCCACGTTTTTGAAAGGTGTTGGTGCGTGTAATTTAACCGCGCAAAACGAAGGGCCTTATTAAATATATACATTAAAGACAATTTATAACTATTTTAGTTGGAGTGCTAGATATTACCATAGATCTCATAATAACTTATTATGAGATCTATGATATTACATTGAACTAAAATAGTATATATTTTAGTTGATGTGAACCTATCTAGAAAATACGATTTTCAACCATTTTTTCTGCAATATTTTTCATGACTTCAGTAATGTTTTCTTCATTTTAAAATCTTCAGCCATTTCATGCAACTGAAAATTAATATTTAACTGAAATGGTAATAATAATAACTGTTCAAATAGTTGTTTCTAGTGCATTAATCAATGTTAAAGCAACATACATAACATAACACACAACATATTACTACTTTAAATATGCAAACAATTTCGAAACAGACTGGCGAAATTGAGTGCATGATGTTTGCAATTTGGCCTTTTGCAAAGCATTCCTTTTCCTTTTCATAGCCGGCTGTTAATTGTGTTCAAGTCTTGATTTTTTTTTATAATAAAGAAAATATCACCCTATTGGTTACGTGCGCCATCATGATGCAAACGACTTCCACCTTAGAAATGTTCTACTAGAAAACCTACCTTATTAGGAAAAGAATGCCACTCCAACATTTAGATTAAAGCGCCCAAAAGGAGATCAAACTACACCTACATCTACAGATACAACCCGTTCCTAGCGCTTCAGACCCTCACATTTCAAAACCAGCAAAGCAAACAGCGGTTACTTTAGCATTCCGTGGAGTGTAACAATTTGAATTTCATGCCGTATGAATATTAAAGATGATTACTGATTTCTCGTAAGCGCGTCAGCAGCTGAAAGTCTCTTTGTACGAACATAGAACGACAAGCCGTCGGTCAAGGCTCAATCCTATCATATGCCCAAATGAACTTTTGAAAGAGGTACGGGGCAACTTTAAAGAGAATAACAATTCTTTCTTGCGTCCTCGGTAAGGAAGCAGAGGTTTTGTTCGTTACCATGTAACAGAGGAGACCCGGGCTCAATCACTGATGGTAGGAACGTTGACCGAAAAGGAATTGTGAACTGAAAATAACAAAACAGCAGAACTCTAATAGCCATCTTCATCACCGCCTTCGGATAATTGTACTTGGTTTTATACCAAACCTAATCAACACTTACAATTTCTGTATTATTAAGTGACTTGAAATGTAATCAAAATTTTATTTTTCATGGCCTGAGAATCTGCATGAGAACTACGGAAGAATACAAACATTTACTGATTTCATAGTTTCGTACGCTCTGGTTTATCCGAAGCTTAAAAGAGCAAATAAGGTTAGTGTAAACGAACTATATGTAAATCTAGATGGCAGCACTATCACCGTGTCTTTTTTTTTTCCGTTGCGCGGAATTGCAATGCTCTTCCTACAAATGCAAGTCTAGAGTGTTCAAACTTTCGGAGGAGAAAGTTCATAATAATTTTACGAGTTCTTTCCGCGACGATGTTTGTTTTATTTTCAGCTTTTTTGGGACTGAAATCTTGGCGTAAAAGTAACGAATATCCCATTTAAAAGAACTATGTGTCGTCGTCTTACATCTCCAAAACAGCTCTACTTGTAGCGCGCCAGTCCTGCCATCTATTGATAAAATAACAGAAATATTTTCATTCAACCCTTGTATTTACATCACGACAATTATTTGACTACCAACGGTGTGCAGAATTCCAACTAATAACCACGGAATGGAAACAGTTCTGATAGTGTCGAACAGAACACGAGTACATATGTTCTTTAGATCATAGTAACGACTATCGTCCCAAT
>JAGDQP010047387.1:0-15040 GCA_022664845.1 Lepisma saccharinum
AATTCTGCGCACCCATTATTCTTTTGTGCGCAGGCATTCTGATGGTAGGTCTAAATATTTAAAAAGATGCAATCTGAATTTTAAAACTTAAGAAAAACAGAAGCAGAAAAACTACTTCAACTACTTCAAAGGAAAGCTTGGTTTCAAAATCCAAGTTCGTGGTTTATATAATTCGTTACCCATTTTCAGCCAAATATTTAGAATGAAGGAATTCGTTTTGAGAAAAGGTGATTCAAATCTTCAAAGTACACTTCGAAAGCTAAAAAAAAGTGTCTTATTCAGCTCTTCAGGTCTTCTAGTTTTTTTAGATATCAAGGTTTCTGTAAATAGCTGTAAATAAGTAATATGCAATGCTGGAAATATGATCGCCTCAGGAGAACTAAGCGCAGAGCAGGTTTTTCAATACATTTTGTCAGACGTGCAGGAATCAATGTACGATTTTTAGAAATAGTGATGCAACCAATGTGTTTGAAAATGAATGATTTGTCGTGATATAACCCCATAACTAATACAAAGAATGTCCTTAACTTGGATTTTCTTTCTTCGCACAAAAGAAAGCAGGTACGCCAGCGTACGTCTTGTTATCACTTCCACATATAGGCATTCTGACGTAAAAGACCGTTCCCCATTCACTAGGATCTTGTTCAACTACCAGTTTACATGGATCTTCTTGACACTTCTCTGTCTCTTTAGGCTGTTTCCAATTCAGGAAATAGGAATACACTGAAAATAGAAGCAGAAGAAAAGTACACTAGAGTCTCATTTAAGATAATTCGATGGGACAATGGGTAATGGGATAAATTCGGTTAAATCGAAAACAAAGTGTTTACATACTTTAGTTTAGTACCGTACTATATATCAAACAACAACATTTAAAAAAAAATGACAATTTTTCAAACATAGACCTACTACTAATATAGGCCTAATGTAATACTGTAATGTACCTACTGTAATGCAGCATTTCTCAAACTTTTTTAACTCAAGGACCAGTAGTATGTCTGAAACACTTCTATACGGACCACCAAGTTATGTAGGTCTGATTTTAAAATATCTGCATGGGTCTTACTGACATTTGCGGCAATGGGCGCTATGACAGTTAATCAATAATCTACTTAACAAACAAGAAATATGACATATAACGACGATAAACATATCTATATTGACTAATAATGCTTATAAACAATAAATATTCATATTTGTAACAATGTTTTGATCCAAATGGTTATATAGCTGGGATTCCTTATTTATTAATGAAACTTAAACAAGCCTTAACAATTACTACATGCGTTTCGACGAATGAGGTTTATAAAATCTTCGGTCAATTATCAAAACAAACAAACTTACCTTTGTTAAAAGCCAGTTGACGAGAAACCCCAGTTGTCTATCAAGCCGGGGGAGGCGAAATTCCCAGTATGTATTGCGCGTAAAGAATAGGTAACAAAGACGGGAAATAAAATCAGCATGATAATGCGCTAAATAAGAGTGAAAATGTAAAGAACTAGTAACAAATGGAATAATTTGTTACAGTGTATGACTCACAACTGGCGAATAGTGGACCCTAGTATTTACGTATATTAACACGTGATGGGTGAACTACTATTTAAAGTACATATCCTAGATACGTAGTTGTGGTACCCATACAAAATAGCATACACAAATTAAAAAAAGAAAAAACAGCAACATAACTATAATACCAGCGAAAACAAATATAATTGATATAAGAATATACAATAAATCTTATATTAACCCCGTTTCACAAAGTTTCATAAATGTAGTTTTAGGAAGGTAAAAGTTACGAGGATTAGTCAACAAGGGTGGGAAGTCCGATTAAGAATGATTTATTTTCTAAAGATAACCTTTGAGTTTGATGGAAAAGAAGTCATTGCCACTTTAAGCTCTCGGAACACATAACTGAAACAAGGGAAGAAGATTATTTGTGCGGACATAAATCAAAGATGGAAAGTCTACAGTGAGTACGGAGGTCATTTAGTTGAAGGTATGAAAGAATGTCCGTTTTTGATAGGTAAGATAAGGAAGGACATCTATGCCTGACTGCAAGTACGGAGAAATATATTACTGTTACTTGCCATGGATCAAACAGGAGATGCATAATAAACAATCTGCAAAACATAACTTAGGAAATACGTTCTTGCCGTAAGGGCATAATCACATTTATATTTTACTTGTGTTTATGGTTTCTATCGCTTGGCAATATTGTACTGGTAGGACACCTGTGAGGCTTTGTCGCATCCCCTTACGGGACCGCGACCCGCCTATTAACTACTCTCACAGTTCTCCTCCCACCTCTTACCTGCCCTCACTTGAATACACACGTATATAAGGATATTTGCAGATGAATGCAAATACGACTACATGAGAATTCAAACTATTAATTACTTTATTATTATTAAGTAACTTTTTCTACATATCTACTAAGAGGGAAACAAGAGAATAAAATCGTTGCTCTCTTTAGTGCAAATTGGCCTTGCAATAGTTATGACTGCTTAACAAGCAATCCTATATTGAAAGGTTAAAAGTATCAAGACAGACCCACGAGCTGTTAAATCCTTGCCAACGGTGATTAAATCTATATGTGTGCTCAGTGCATTGACTTGTGCGAGAATGATTTTAGAAATTCATCGAGTGAAAATAATATTCTATCAATGTATCTCGCAGGAGATAAACTCGTCCACAAGAAAAAGGTTGAAGTTACACACAGTCGATCTCAAATATCCAGGTTAATATTTCATTGTTATTGTATTTTAATTACGTATGATGCTATTCTTATTGGTTCTTAATTATTTGACAAAATGTTTGCAAATTGATATACTAATTAAAATTGAATCAAATTCCATCTTGAATAATATTCAAATAATATTACACATTATTTAGGATTCAGTTATACTCTCGAAGTGTTTGAAATATTTGGAATATCACATTTAGTTAAAGTAATATAGTTATTTGAAAATGTTCATTCCATCCCGAACAATGATAAAATTGTCATTAAAGCTTTTCCTGTTTGACATTAGTGACGTTTCAACTAATCACTTGACGTCCCTGACACACCCACTGTATAATACTAGTGTTGTACTGTAAACAAAAGCAAGTCATTTAAATGACAGACGTAAGAAACCACACAGGTTCATATTGATAGTAGAGTTGTAAGATAAAATACAAATCTGATTGGCAGCAGGTTCATATCGGTTTTTAGCCAGTCACAAGATAACTTAATTGTGTATTCGGTTCTAGGGTCCTAGCTTTTTTTTATCTTTTTTTATTTCGTCGTTATGGAAATCGATATGTCTTAGTTCTTGAAGTGCGCGATTTAGAATTGTTCCTTACGTTATAGTGTGGTGTCCACACATTGCTTTACGATGGAATAACATCTTATGCCCTGTGTCTTATTCTTCAGGGAATTGAATCGTAAAGTGAAGTAAAGTAAAGTGAAATAGATCCACTTTTCGTCACCAGTCACAATTCGATGGAGAAATTATTTCCTTTTGTACCTGGAGAGCAGAATTTCGCAAGTGGTTTTTCGGTTTTCCTGCTGTCGTTCAGTCAATGCATGTGTAACCCATTTTCCCATCTTCTGTATCTTGCCCATGGGTTTTAAACGTATGGAAACTGCTTCTCATGTCACATTTAATTGATCCGCGAGTTGTTGCGTTTGAGCGTCATCCACATCCAACAAAGCTTGCAATTCGATGTCTGCAAACTTTTTCGGTGGTTTTCCACGTTTTTCGTTTCTAACATCAAAAACGCCACTTTTAAAATTTGTAAACCACGCATAGCACTGTGACTTACCAAGAGCATGATCACCGTAAGCTTCGACAAGCATGCGATGTGATTCTGCAGAAGTTTTCTTCAAATTGTAACAAAACATCAATGCTGTCCGCACATCGTAGTTTGTAGGTACAAATTGCGCCATGTTCAACGCTATTAAACACTACACTAAGACATGAAACTTGTATGGTTGTGAGTTGCAAATCGTTATGAGCAGTCAAAACAAGCAAGTGGCGCCAAGGACGCAGTGTTACGGTAACCACAGTGACAGCTAACGCTGTCTATACACAAATTCCGGTTTCATATTTACACACCTGGTACATCAAGTTGCGAAAACACGCAATCCTACAAGTAAGTTCAATTCTAAGTCCAATAGATTGTGCTACCGTTGTGGCGGTTTTCACGCCGATGCTAATGCGTACCGTAACTGTTTGGCCCTCAAACTTGCCTGTAGAAAATGCCACAAAATTGGGCACATCGCCAGAATCTGCCAATCACAAACGCATATTTCGAAAGAACAAAACACGGAAAGCTTATCTAGAACAAGAAGAAAACATACATGAGACAATTTAATATGTCAAAAATTCTTCACCATTTTCCGAGGACAACGAACAATCTCATGAAACATAAAAAAGTCAAGCCAGATACTTTAACGATATTTGTATCCTTGGTGGAATTATAAGTGACAACTCTAATATTCGATTTATTGAACTGACAATTAATAACCTAACCTATTAATGCGTACTTAACACAATGTTCAGTGAAAACATAATTTCGATGTTTACGTTAATGAAAATAAGTCAAGTCAATAAATTGAAACCACAAGTAGAGACTGTGAAATTAATAAGCGAAACTTAGTTGCAATTTATTGCTTGTGCTGAACTTTAGGTCGTTTGTCAAAAAAAACTATTTCGATTCTTTTTTCAGGTAACACTGTTAGAAATATCTTCCATATTCTGAGGAAATGAAAGTTTACATTTACTCTTCCCTTCATGGTCCTTTGACTCAGTACATCATTTACTTGATTCAGATAACAAAAAGTTGAATAATATCAGTGCAGATGCCAATGATAAAGAGTGGGTTTTAAAGATTCTCAAATCTATGAAACTTCAATGGTCAACGTCATTAATTGATAATCAAGATGTGCAAAAACAAACTTTGGTAGCTTTATTTAAAATATTGGAATCGTTAGTGGAATCATTCAATCATAGTTCAGCAAATTTATTAGACTTGTGTAGTCAATTAAAGTCAACTCACGTTTTACATACACAGAGTGATTTTCCTGTAGTTTCAAGTAAAGGAACCAAAACCTACAAGCGATCTAATGGAATCGAAACAAACAAAGAATCCAGTCAGGAAAGAATAATAACAAAAGATCTTTCAACGCAAAACTGATACTCATTAGTGATGTATTATCGAGTCAACATTAGTGATGTATTATCGAGCAAGGATTCTTCTGATAAGGAAACAAGAAATCGAAATCTACTCCACATTAAGAAATACTGAAATGGTTACAACAGCAAGGTCTAATGCACAAGATGATATCACCCGTATTTAAATTTCAGTTAAATGATCTTGAGCAGATAGTGTTATCGTGTAAGCTAAAAGAAGCTATAAACTTGCTTAATAATCTTTAATCGAAGTCTGATCAAGTGTGTAAAAGTTAGTTATTTCGCTTCATTTGATTAGCAGTGACTCGGAACAGCGATTCAGTGGAAGAGATGAATCTTCACTAACATCCAAGCTGCAATTTAAGATGATTAACTCAATCTATCACGGAACGTGACACGAACATGGTGATTTTCTACCTTGTGATTCATTCTTTTCTTTGTTTTATGTTGGAAAGAATTGTCATTTATCTTTTTTATTCATGCTGCAACATTTACATAGTTCGGTAATTATCTTTACTTTCGTACTGTCTTAAAAATATTTGAATTGTACTCGTAACATTGTCTTTATTTTGTACCTATTTATCTATAAATACTCCTATTTGTTTATCTTAGATACAGCCAATGTAAGATAAGTTTACTCAATGTGAGTATTCAATCATGTTATTATATGGTATGGTACATAACGTAAACATACTACAAACTACTTATTACGACTGATCAATGTATGTATATTTCAGCATCCATTGATCAGAAGATCATTAACTGGAGTGATACCTACATCCAGTTGAACTTATCAACTGGACTGATCGTTTATTTTGATGAAATGCAGTGAACTCGTGTTTGTCTTGACAGAACTTAATTCATTTTAATCAAGACCGGGCGAAATTCTAAGGAAATGTTTTTTTTTTCTTTTCAGAAACGCAAGGTGAATGCCGTAATGGTATAATTACATTTATATTTTATTTATGTTTATAGTTTCTCGCGCTTGGCAATATTGCTTTATCTTTTATAGAGTCTAGGAGCGATATGTTCAAATCGACTTTTAGCCATTCACGAAACAGCATATTTCTGTATTCGGTTCTAGGGCCTTGTTCTGTTCCTCTTCTGTTCTTCTTGATCTCGTTGTTAAGGAAATCAACATGTCTTAGTTCTTGAAGTGCGCGATTTGGAATTGTTCCTTACGTTATCGGGTAGTGTCCACACATTGCTTTACGATGGAATAGCATCTTATGCCCTGTGTCTTATTCTTCAGGGAATTGAATCGTAAAGTGAAGTCTACTACAATCGATGACAAGAAGAGACACTTATACTATACCTGTAATTGGATCTATGACTCCGTGTCTTAAACAATACTCGACCAACCGACCAGTCTTGAGAAAGAAGTTTAGATCTTTCTATAATCTAGTATGTGTTTGTTTGTTCAAGTTCTTAAGTGTGAATTTCAATAAATACACATTATTCGCATATGAAGGGTTCATCTATATATCTTAATCAATCATTACAGTTCTTTATAGGACATACAGAACTACTGGGTTAATATATAATGATATGGAATCTTATAGTATTTAATAAATTCGTGTAGCAGTTCTAAGTGCAGGAATGTTGGTAATATCAAAGGACCTCTGAATTAGACTTAGAATTTTCATAGGTTTGGATATGATGTAGCCAATGTGATTAAGAGAAGCTAATTTACTGTCAAACACAATGCTCACATCTTGATAGCGTTGAATCCGTGTATGATCTGATTTCATACTTGATACTACTACACGAAGTCTGCTCACACAGTGCCCCCTCCTTGTTGTATATATCCTCAGTTGTGGCTGAAACTTACATCAGCAGTTATTTTTTCATTTGTACCTTTCTTGAATCACACAACTCTCACTTTAGTTAGTATCTATGTCCTGTTTAAGACGCAATGTCTTTTTACTCCATTTTGAACGAGCAAAAAAAAAAAAACTTATTAAATGGTAATATCCTTTGGGTATCCACACAGCTCCCGTTTTCATATTGTCTTTTGGGTTCAGATCAGTGGAACTAGAAGGAAGGTAGTGTTATTACTAACAGAGTTTTACCCATGTGTTGCTAAAAAGAAAGAATTCGAATTTCATTTATGGCCTTTAGACATTTAAAGCCTAGTTAGACTAAAAAGGAAAGAAAAGAAATAGAGAAATCGTCTCCATGTGAAAGGCATGGTACAAAGTGGTGCAGCAAGTGGTTACTGAAAAAGGGTAAACATCCCCATGTACATTTACTTCCTGAAGCACATTCACTTCCTGAAGAGTCTCCATGAACGAGATGAATGGCGAAATTATTTGTATAAGGACTTAGAAACATTACATACATTAACTTGTAGTCAATAGAGACGCCATAAATAGTAAAAATATCTAGATTAGAGATTTCTAGCTGCTGAGGATCAAGAAGTCTGAATAACTTTTCGCAAACGATGCTCTTTTCAATTGTCTTTTAACTCCGTCTTTCATGTTCGCGTAAATCAAGGGAAACTGCCGTTTTTCTGTCTACACGCAACGTCTTATCTGCACCTCGCAGACTGCGTGGACACAAGTATAATAGTCCGTTACCGAAAAAAAAAAACCTTCTTTACGACTGAAAGTTAATTGCTAACTCGTACTAGGCTGAAACTAAGTACTCAAAGTTAAGGACACCCGTCTTAAGTCGGAATCTTACTTCAGTCATTTTTACTCACAATCCCTATACAATTTGATTCACAAGATCACACCAATAGAATTTTCGTTCTTGATTTAAATCTCAAGAACAATTTCGTTCTTGAATTATTACAAGAAATTATTGCCAAAGCACTGCCCACTATTAAATATTTCTTAACTTCCTTTTGCTCTGGAAGCTAAGCAACACATCGAAGAAAAGAATGATGTGATTTTCGAACTCCTTGTTGTTTGTTTAGTAACTAAAGGGTTACCCCAACCTTCTGCTTTTTAGGTGCGACATACTAGTTCTTGAAGATTGAAAAAATCAATCTCAAGAACGAAAACGTAGCACAAAACATTGTGTCTGAATCCGGTCTTGAGGCATGTTTGCCGTTAGAACATTGTTTCCGCACCCTCGAGATCATGCAGTAGCAGTAATCTTGCAGTATGGATACTCGCCAATGATATACTGCTCAATGGAGAGTCATCCAGCAGATGTGAGTGATGTGATAATGCGTACACGCGTTGGAGCGAATTGTTTGTAGACTAAGCTTTTTAACACGAACATTCGGGATAACAGTCTTCTGTCCATCGCAGTGACTCGTTTCTTTTGCAATTCGATGCAATAGTCCATACCTGTACAACTTGCAAAGATTAAATCAACTTAACTGGTTCAAAAAAAAAAAAAAAGCATTGCGGTCCCCAAAAATAAAATAACGTGCGCAACAACCACTACTTCACCGATTTATAATTATATCACATTCTAAATTCTAAATTATTTTCATTATTTACATTGTATTGAACAATCATTTTCTTTCAATACTTGAACAAAAATCATGGCTAAAATATTTCCATTCAAATTTAAAAAAAAAATCCATTCAAATCATGAAATTCCCTTTCAATCACATAGTTTCACAAGTTTGATAGTAGGTATTGCACCTCTTTTCAGAAATGTGGTTATTCTATTCTGCGCCATGTTAGTGGTAGAAATCTTCAAAATTTCTTCCAAATGGTTATTAGTGAAACAAGAGTGTGACTTGTTTTTGTTTATATTCATAGTAGAGAACGTTTGTTCACCGATAAAACCTATCATCACAAATGGTTGGCCCAGTCACAGATAATTGCTGGAACGGTTGGCCTGCCACAACTATGCCAACTTTGGTTCAATTGCAAATAATGGTTGGTCATTCAGTTATAACGTCAGCTTTTGCCCAGCTATCGATATGTGCGTGCGCATATTTTCTCTCGCCCGAAAATACACAACTGTAGATAAATGAAAATATCGTGATGCCGTCTTTGGTGTTTCCATCGCTTATGATAAAAGAAATATTTTACTGATTTTCTAGATTAGGTCTGTGAATTCTATAATGTATTTTCCAGTGAGTATGAAAGAAAGAATATTCTAACCTGACTTTTCTAACCTATTTCGTTGAAGCAGAGCATTTTTCGAAAGCAGAAAAAAAGAAAATATAATATTTAAAAAAAATAAAATTGAAATGGCCCGGTTTCGAACCAGGGTCTACTAACATACTGCTCTGATCCGTTCGCCACTTAGCCATAAAGACAGTTGATCCTCAAGCATTTCCGAGTGATATTTATAGCTTCAACAGTCTGTTAACAGTTATATATTTTCGGGCGTAAAAAATATACGTAACATGCAGCAATCATTTGTTGTTCTCCTCAGCATCTCGAATATAATCGTGGCCTTTCAAGTCGCATGATCTGGAAGAGGGTGGGAGAAAGATAATCAGCGTACGTATGATGATTAATCTTGCAGTGTTTATTATATGCTTGCAGGGAATCTAGCATTTGTTGCAGTAACATTCATGACTTTATGTATTTTGTACGCGAAATTATGGTGATAAATAGAGTGTTCGTTTTTGTAATGAGTTCCAGCAGCTCACGTAACGACAGAAAGGGGCTATGAACCGAAGTTCGAATCTACCAACTTCTTGTGTAGTGGGCAGTGAGAATGGCTCAACTGCACTCCCAGTGTATTTCTGATTACGAACGAATACTATTCTTTAAAAGTAGGTAAATAGATAGTAGTGTAAGAGACTAATTACCCGGTATAACCTTGCAAATTGCCTACCTTTTCAGGATACTCCTTCACATGGATGATTAACCTTTTGAATGTAAGGTATATACAGTACACATCCCTTGTTTTGATATATGCTAGGGGGTTTAGTGGACAATTAATTAGTGCATTTAAACTAACCACATATTTTTTTGCAGTAAAAATGACATAATTACGTCCTATATGTAATGAATAGTCCCCCAGAAAACACTATATCTTACTGCAAGTCTTAATTAAATACTTGTAATTACTGTTCCTTCATCAATATTGCCTGTGTTCAATCAATAACACAGCACTAATAGCTGATAACAGGTTACAATCCAGTTATTAAAATTACTATACAGATGTTAGTTCATTAATGTAAGATTTGGCAGTGAACACCTTTGTACACTAATGAGAGTCATATATTACCGTATTTATTGTTAAATAGCATACCATTACGTTAAATTAGACCAGGAACATTCACTGTAAATCAAATCATATAATACAGTATGTATATACGGGAAATTTAAATTGTATTTGGTTATATTTTGTAAATATACTCATTTTCCGTGACACGCGTGGGTATCGAACCTATGTCCTTCTTACTGCGCGAAGCTATGAACACAAGTTCGCCAAGAATTATTTTGATCTGTTAGCCACTTGTCATTTTATACACACACTAACACACACACACACACACACACATCATACATATATATATATATATATATATATATATATATATACAGAGAGAGAGAAAGACACACAAAACTAGAAACATGTAAGAAAGAAAAAAATACCATGTCTGCTTGTAGTAATGTTCGGCTGTCGAGACCATTTTAATATTCATGAGGGAGCCTCCTGACAGCGTTGGAAATGGAAAGGATAATAGATTATGTATGTATGTATGTTTATATCTTGACACGCACATACATACATGGAAGAAGGATACTTTTTTATTTTGTTTTACGAAACAGGTATATGAATTAACATAACGAAGAGAATGAAAGATAAATTGGTTTTGTTAGTCATAACCAACCTAACGTATATTACGCCTATCTTTGCTTGTCATTTCTTTTGTCTTTTCAATACAGAGGAACCATGAATATACAATCATAGAACAGACACTTACAAAAGGACAAAATATATAGATTTTGTTTCAACAATTAGAGTTTATGTCAAGACTACCACGAATGAAGCTTAGAGTGTCAGTTTTTTAAAAAAAATACCAAACGAACGCACCTTACATAAATCAGTGGCGTAACATTGACTAGCTACACGACCACTACAGTCTAACGAGGTTTCCAAGGGTTTTAGCTACAGTAGCACAAGAAAAATGTACAGAATGTACAGAGGAGCGAACCAATAAAGTGAACTAAGCTATGAAAAGGGCAGGTAAGGACCCAGATAATGGAATGGTGGGGCCACCAGCAACATTTTAGTCAAAGGAAAATTACATATGTGTCTCCTTGGATAAATGACATGTGGTAATACGTAATGAAATGTACCGTGTCGAGTTAATCGCAAAGAGACAGATCCTTGACGTGTAGCTTAGCTTTCACCATAATATATTACGTATATACTCGATTGAAGAAAGGAGCGCTGGACATAGATAGGTAATCAAGTAAGTTCGGGTATAGGGAGAACAATAGTATGACGGGAGAGGTAGATCCTTCGGAGATGGTTTAACCCCATCCTTCGTGATATGTATACAACAGAAGTGAATAAGATGAGAGAGAATGGGAAGATCAGAATTAGGTTTAAAGTAGCATATGGAGGCGTCATTTGTATTTTAGATTGTAGATCTGAGTCTCAAACAGATCCTTGACGTGTAGGTTAGCCTTTGCCATAATATATTACGTATATATCCCATTGAAGAAGGGAACACTGGACATAGATACTTGATCAAGTAAGTTTGCGTATAGGCAGAACAATAGTATGATGAGAGAGGTAGATCCTTTGCACATGGTTTAACCCTCTCCTTCGTGATATGTATGCAACTCAAGGGAATAAGATCAGAGAGAATAGGACATCAAAATTAGGTTTAAAGTAACATATGGAGGTATTCCTAGATTGGAAGGTAGCACAAAGTGTGAGTCCCAAACACGAACGAAGATGATATGAACACATTGCTATAGGTTAAGAATAGAATCCAAAGCAGTTGTGACTTTACCATTAGCTAACTGCAAATGGAAAGTAGACACTTTAATCCTGCAAGTACAAATTCACTTGAAATATACGATTTATGCTAAAGAATCATGTTACGTTTTGAAAAATGAAGTGCAGTTGAAGGATGATGAGAGACAGATCTTGGTCACTAGAGATAATCTTGTACTTTAGCAGACGGTTTTGATATTGTTGGAACACGTTGAGTAAGGATATGAAATTATGATACTTGTGCATTGCGTAAGACTGGATTTGTCACTAGACTACAACAGCGTTTAGTCACCTATGGCGCAACGAACTTAATGTTACTCCTACAATAGTAACTCAAGTATATTAAAAGTAAGAACATTTTATTTTATAGATATGATACAAGACTGTTCCACAGAAATCACATGCAGCAA
Organism: Lepisma saccharinum; assembly: GCA_022664845.1. Taxonomy (NCBI): domain Eukaryota; kingdom Metazoa; phylum Arthropoda; class Insecta; order Zygentoma; family Lepismatidae; genus Lepisma; species Lepisma saccharinum. The sequence goes on from JAGDQP010047387.1 coordinate 12,464, forward strand.
CATCTTTGCTTGTAATATAGGTTAATTTTAATCAGGAATAACGTCATTTGTTCCCAAGTATTGGGATTAAGTGAATAAATATTGTATTTGTCAAGTTGTATGTGTTAATGTACTTATGAAATGTAAGTAATGACGACATGAGGTGAATCTTGATGCAACCCTTGCAGTACTTATTTTACGAGACACTTGTCATGAGATTGATTGGGACAAGTTGTATTCTTTATTGTGATTGGTCAATAAAGTACATAAAGACGTTGAACGAGGATTCTTGGATGTAGTTTTCCAATGGCGGTCCTGTGTGAATGCTCGACTCTTAAAGTTAAACCTGCTTGCATAATGTATAGTATTCAAAAATGGAAAGCAAATGTTCCGCTAATTTGTCATGCTTGCTTTGACCACATTTACATTGACTGTGGAACTCACGACTGCATTCACATGTCGGTGGAATTCTTGGAACAGGACGTAGTGCAAAAATCTATGAGAAATTTATAGAAACACCCAGACAACGAACATATACTTCAGAAATTTGTGAAATGATATAAAGAAATGATTACAAGTACAGAATACATAGACAAACTGTATGTCTTTTTTTGGACAAAAGATTTCTTACACGGTTCATTTGGATATTGTTTGTGAGGAATGGAAATAAAAAGCATCAGTTTGGTTGAACAAGAAATTATTTATTGTGCATAATCAAGAATATATAAAAAGTAAAACATTCCAACGGATACACGAAACTGTCGTTATTACACATAGGGGATTGATTAATATTGTTTTTTTAGTACTAAACACAACAGATACAAGAAAGTGACGTCATACAAAATATTGTAATTAAATACAACTGAAACAAATTATTGAACAAGTCAAGCCATATAAAATAATGAAACATTTTTTGTTTTTTTGCAAGATCGTACAAAATGTTTGTCTACTACATTGCAACAAGAAAATAAAAGTGAAGTCATGTAAAATATTACTGTATGTTGGTACATAAAAGTCAACTTGTATACTTTTTCGGTGTCGTCTAACTTTTAGGATACAAGTCATTGCTTTTAGATAACATAATTGTAAATAACTTTGTTTTCTTTTGGGGAAAACAATGAAGGAGCAAAAAATTAGTTTATTGGCACATTGCAACAAAAATGAAAGTGAAGTCTTATAAAATATTGCAGTCTGCTGATACATAAAAGTCAACTTGTATAAAATATTTTTGTATAATGTGCTTGTCTAACTTTTAGGCTGAAAGTTTTAATGGAACTGTAGAACTTTCTTATTAATGTTTTGGTGGAAAACAATGAAGGAGTACAAGGGAATTTTATTCGTGGTAAAAGACAAAAAGTTTTACTTGTGCAAAAACAGTGAAGACAACTATATCAAGTCATAGAAAATAATTTTTGTTGTTACAATAAATTAGTTTTGTGATGAACATTGTTCTAATGTTAGGACTTGCAGGAATCAAATCTACTAAGAAAGTATAGAACCGTTCAAACTTGATTGGTGACGTGCACAAAAAAAGTGTTGATGAAGTTTTTGTTTTTATCATTGCAGACGTAGATGATAATCATCAACTCAAAGAAAGAATATTTTGATTTACATTTTTGTATACCATGTGGTCATCTAACTTACAGGATAGGTGTCATTGTAACATAGTATTATACAACTTAATCTTGGAAATTTAGAACAGATTACAAGTTTTCCCTTTAACGAAAACCATAAGGTAACGTCCCGTAGTCTACAGTGCTAGACGGATTTAATCGACGATGCTTCGTCTGCTGCACAACAACATGTCGTTTCGTTTGCGGTTTACATACGATACGAAAATCAGGTTTTCGTAAAATATGAGTTGGAGTAAAGATTACTTGACTGTCACATTTTTCTGTAACTAAATTATACATACGCTCAAAGCTTATTCGTTTACATGCTCGTTGAGAAAGAGTAATTCCACGAATTTTAATTACCTCATTAATTTTTCCTGTAGTTGTCTCCACCTCACGGTACGCATAATTTTTGGACCAAGATAAATAAAAGTTCGTATTTCCCAGCCTTGTTTGATATCATTGTTTATCTGTCCTAAATAATCACCAATAGGAAGGAAAGGAGTTTCATCTCGACGTCTAATATAGATAACACTATCAGTATCACAGTAAAGCAGTCTGTCAATACCAACGGCATCTAATGTTTCGTATAATTTTAGTCTGGCCCAAGAAGAAATGAAAGCAGCAACTGCTACATTTGTGAATTTGTTTAGTGTGTTCTGGTTTTCCAAATCGCGATATGAAACAACCAACTTATCACCCACAAAGACAACATTTTGCATTTCCAAGTGAGATGAATAGGCAATCTCATTAAATTTCAACGTATTATTGACAACTTTTGTCTTTGGCAAGTCAGTTTTTTACCCCCACTTCGCGAATAAAGAGTTTAAAAATATTTGGAAATGTATCGTAAACCTTTATTTCTCTGAATCTTATCATGTTCTAGTTCGATTCCCTCATGTTTGCTATACTCAGAAATATACTGCTGTTTTTCTTCGTAGGTTAGACAGTCATCTGGAAATCCAGAGGCTTGCTGTTTCATTTT
>JAGDQP010047388.1:0-15040 GCA_022664845.1 Lepisma saccharinum
GATAACGTTAGAGCAACGTCTGGGATAGACTTAATATGAAAGAGGATACAACTATTATTATTATTTTTTTAATACAGCTGATTCAGTCTTGTTTGAGATAAAAAGTAGTTAAAACAGCTTGGAATTTTCTGCCCATGCAACTAATTCTTCATTGACCAACACAAATAAGACATGAAGAAATTTTATTTGATTCATTCATTATGGTAAACAAAAGTAGAAAGTTCGGGTTTAAAGTGAATATCTAGTGTTTATTTACTTGATGCAAAATAGCCAGAAGCTGTCAACACAGACGAGAGAACAAATTCGAGCAACAAGTAGAGGAATTTTGCAATACGGTAAACAAATCTCGATGAACAAACATGCCACAAAAGTTCTCGACGAAAGTGCGCAAATCAGGGAAAACGTCAACCCACATCAACTTATAATCATTTAAAAGTAAAACCCTCTTTTGTATAGCCTGAAACCAACCCGTACCGTCGCCTTTCCCTAAAACAGAGATTCTCAAAACTCCCGAGTCACACAGAACCTCTTGTCGTTAGATAACTGTTTCGATACGTTTAAAATAGCAACTATATAATGATAAAAAAAATTGCAATTGTAATGGTTGAACATTGTTTAGGAGTAAATAAAATACACTTTTCACTGCGTGTATATATAAGTAGTTATGTAAGACACGTACAAGAAATTCAAAGTAAATAACAAATGATCATTTTGTAAGTGGAAAATTACTACTTGTACAGATGAATGTGATATTAAATACTGTTATTCTAAATTAAACATAATTCAAAAATGTACAAAGCTCTTTTATATAAACAGTTAAAGTAATTGAAAATGTGCCGAATATTCTCGAACTAGCCCGGGTTCAAACTTTGAAACCACTGGAAAAGAGTCTTAAAAGAATGCAGCAAAGGAATAAAAGTTGCGACCGTTCATCTCATGGTCCGCCCTTCAATCACCCACTACACGACGTACTTTTCTTTACCCTTGCCGATTCGTTGTGACTTTTACGTACATTTCGATCTAAAAACAAAAACAAAAAACAAATACACATTTCAGTAGCTTCACACAAGTAACTTATGAATTTCATACAAAAATTCAATTAGTTGGTAAACTTTGAACATGCATAAGTTGGGTTAAGGCTATTTGATATATTCTCGAAATTTTATTTCTTTCTTTGGCAATTTTGATTATGCATCTACAACCATAGCTATTTACAGTATGCGGCAAATAAATTAAGTATTTGTGTAGCTCCCTTGTTAGGATTTAAGAGAGATTGCATATCTATCGTGCATAGGTCAACTGTCCCAGTACTGACCGAAAGTCAGCAGTTAGGTTTTTGACTGGGCTGAGTCTATCGTTCTTCATGCATACTTTTCTTACACACCGCCTTCTTCTCTTTTTCTTACATACCTGTCCACGTGCTTGTTGTTTAAAGTTTTCAACAAAAAATATGATTAAGCAACTCCTACCTGCTACAATACTTCCTGTGCTGATGCATTATACATAAGAAACATGCAATGAATTGTTTATTTCTAGCCTGTGTAAATTTATTTTCCATCTTTTATTCTCTATACAATCAAAAACAATCCTAGAGATAACGAGAAAAATTGCAATTTTGCTACGTTCCGCGCAACGGAACATAAATTATGAACTGAATAAGATAAGCTTCTTCAACACGGAACATTACATCACACCACATCCGGTAGGACGTAGAATTTTCATTAACTGTGTGTTTTCGAAAGCATTACGTGATGGTGTTAAAAGATAAATGAGAACGGGATTTGCTTCGGATGCTTGTTTGTACGATAATAATTGTAATTCTAGTATGTGAGAGAAAAAGGGATTCGTACATGAATGCAATAGAATAATAGTGTGAAGTATAACAAAATTAGGAAGGAAAACAAACTTTCTAATACTGTGGCACCATGACTACTGATAGTCCAAAAGTTTTTTGTAGCATGGAGTGGCTTAATATTCTTAAATCTTCTAATGCTATTCTCTGAGTAAGATTCCTTGAACCATGCAATGGCTCATTCGTCACATTTATTCCGTGTACTCAAACGATTTTTTAGAGTTTCTACATTTCCTTTTAATATTTAACTTATTGTTTTCATTGCTAAAGTGTTCTTTTATAAATATTCTATTAACTAATGGCATTGGTTATGCTTCTATATTAATGGCTATCTGTGTTGGTGGCCAACGGTAGTTCTTTCTGTTCGGTTGCACACCACAACAGCATGTCGACCCTAGAAGCCAAGGTTATTGAAATATTAAAACAAATGATGTAATCCATATACTATATAGCCGCATGGTCATTGACTGACTCACTGACTCACTCACTGGTCATCAAAATTCCCATGGCAAACTACTGGAGCTAGAACACCAAATTTCGTACGAAGATGTATGACCAAGAGTAGGTACTGGGAAAAATCCGACATTTTGAGAAAGTCGCCCATCTTGGATCCAAAATGGCCGCCAAACCCATTGTTGTATAGAATACACAACTTAAATCACTGAGGCTAGCAAAGTGAAATTTGGTATGGAGGTACAACGTCATTACTAGGTTAAGAAAATATTAAAAACTGTTGAAAAAGACGACATCTTGGATCCAAAATAACGGACCTCAGAAATCCATTTTCCACACCGTTTGAGCTCGAGAAACGAAATTTAGTATGAAGGTATATTATCACCAATAGTTTAGAAAAATATTACAAAATGTTGAAAAAGTCACCATCTTGAGTCCAAAATGGCCACCAAACCTATTGTTGTATAGAATACACAGGCTAAACCGCTGGGACTACGGAAGTTAATTTTTTGTACGAAGGCACATCAGCAGCAGTAGATAAAAAAATATTACACATTGTATCCAAAGACGCCATCTTGGATCCAAAATGGCGGACAAAAATCCATTTTTCACACCGTTTGAGCTAGAGATACGAAATTTGGCATAAAGATGCATTAATAAGAGTAGTGTACGAAAATATTACAACATTTTAGAAAAGTTGCCATCTTGGATTCACAATAGCCGCCAAAAAAACACTTTCCACATCGTTCGAGCTAGAGAAAGGATTTTTTACATTAATGTGTACCATCACGAGTAGGTCACGTCAATATAAGAAAACGTTTAAAAAGTCGCCATCTCGGATCCAAAATCCCAAAACCCATTTTTAAAACCACTGAAGCTAGAGAAACGAAATTTGGTATGAAGGTTACAATAAATGGGCAAGCCTGACAAAACGGGGCAAACCTACAAAAAATATTCATAGTTTGTGGTAACTAATCTCGGATCTTACACGTGTGTTTGAAGTAATGTTATGTTACTGTGTTAGTCAAAGTCTTTGCTTGCTCACGTAAATTACCTTAAAATCTTTTTCATATGCCTTTGTTCACTAATACACTAAAGAGAAAGATAATCACAAATATCCACTTCTAGATCTAGCGGCTCCTCGTTAGGCAACATAAATAGTATAAAGCACGATCACTGAATATAGTCACTATTAACAAGAAGAGCTACTTGCCTAAAGATAATATCAAAGATCTCTCTCTCTCTCTCTCTCTCTCTCTCTCTCCTAAGAGGACTGTTCGATTCCATTAAAAGCCGAGGCCATGCAAAGCTTTTTTTGCGTGTGAATCCTGATCTTTGGTTTTGTATCGTCTACGACGAAAGTTTCTAATCCTTTTTGAAAATGTGTATAACAAAAAAAATAACCTGCCTTTTCTATTTCCTTGAATTGTGTAAACATTTGTTTGCAAGCAAAAGATAGAAATTATTTATAAGTACAAAGAAAATATGTAAAGTTATTGAAGAAAAAGTGTGTGAAGTGTCAGAAGTGGCCAGCAATCCAACACTCTACCCAATACACCAAGCAGGTAGCTTGCAACAAATGTTATGTTAACTGCTTTTGTCAGTAGATCAACGCATCGCTAACAGATGCCGCTAATTGCATAAGTACGTTTATGCGGGCTATTTTAGTAACAACGAATACATTACTGTAATAATTTTCAATGATATGTAGTCTAACTTTCATGGAGAAATGTACCGATAAAACAAAATATTAGAGACACATTTAACAGCTATTTTGGAATGGTTATGTACTTTCTTATGGCACTTTGGTAAAGAATCCCAAATCTTTTACATTTTTCCTTTCTTTTTGAAGAAGTCAAACAATAGGTACGAAAACTTTTCCTTGGCAATAAATTTATCAAGGAAATAGATTTGCCGAACGATTTTCTGTTCATGACCTTCACTAGAATCAGAGGATTCTTTCTTGTTACTTACTCTTGGACTATTCTATGTAATTGTTTAAACTTTTTGTCCCAGTCAAAAATAGAATAACATAGAAAATATGTCGAGGAGCTTTTAAACTATGATACCACAGTTTTGGCTAGAAACTTAAAATAATTCTTAAAAAGATATCGTGAATTTTGTAACTCTTGTTTACCATTAGACAGGCCATTTCAATACATATTCTTTACCCTTAGGAAAAGTTCTAAATAGTAATATTGTCTATGCAAAGTTCTAGATAAATTACGTGCTTTACGAACCTGTGCACGCCTGTGTAACTTTATATTTTTACCAATTGTAATGTTAAGAGAAAAGTTCGAATACATAATAAACAAAAGGCTAATTATTGTAGAGAATTTCCAAACATTTTACATAGTTTGTAACACGGACTTTAATTGTTAATATTTTGACTGTTGTAGGAGTGCAAAATACTATAGACAATTAGGAATAGCAATGTATTCAGGGCAAAAAAATATTTAGATCTGGTAAAAGCTTTTTCCATTCCACATTCCATTATGTGTAAGAAATTATTTAATATGTTCGTAATTAGAATAAAATATTTAAGATAATGGTTGTAAAACGCATATTTTTTTAAGAAAATATTTTTTTTATTCCTGAACCATTGAGTTTCCTTCTGACAATATCTTAAGTAATTCCAGATCATATTCATAAATTTTGATTTTCTTGAAATTTGGTCTCAACATACTTTATGAAAGGATGTTTCATTTTTTTAAACAGCAATCCCGCATTTTAGTAATTCATTTGAAACCTGATTTTTCTTGTAGTTTGGGAATCCGTAAGATAGACTCCTGGTAAACATAAACTTTAAACATATGTTTAATGAGAATTATAAACAAGCCAGTAACGAAATAGAACCAGCGTCTCCTACGTACAAAGCTAGTACGTTAATCGTATAACTACAGTGTTTGAAGGAAGAGGATAAGATTGTATTTGCTTTTACGGACGACAGGGAGCTCGCCTTGCAATCGGGAAGACCCGAGTTCTATTCCTGGTGTCGGCTATCCTCACTGAGGTATTCCAAGGGTTCCCTCAGTTATAACATGGAAATGCTAGGATGATACACTGAATAAGGTGAGGGCCGATTTCTTGCAAAATGCTTTTCACGTGTTGGTATTGTTAAATGCATCCAGTGTAAAATGCTCGAAATTGAGTTCTATACCTATCTGGAGATTTGTCAAACAAATAAAAAGGGAAAAATAAATACATATTGTGTAGCATTATTACGGAACTTCCTGACTTAATTGATTTACAAAATTACTAATAAATATGTTCACATTACGCCAACACTGTTGAGCTGACTTGGATAATTGCGACATAATGTTTCTATTAGGCAGTGCTTTCTACTTGATCAACGAGATTTTATAATGAATATATATTTTGCGTTCTCTGTGACTACGTATTTCCTCTTGTATCTTATATCAGTATAAAAACCCTTCGGGGTAAAGAGAAGAGTGACGCAAGAATTTTACTCACAAAAGAAGTTATATCCATTTTGCGAGTGAATTTCTTTGTGTCACTGGAAGTGTGAAAATTCTGTGATTCGGCTAAATAAATCCTAACTTTTGAATCCCTTCACCTATTTTGACGTGTGGTACACCGTTTAAAAGGCGTAGATTAAGATTCCGCAAGTTTTGGCAGCCTATATGGTCTGGGGTGAGTGCTGTCATCAGAAATATGAAATTTTGATATATTTTTTTCGCACCGCCCTAGGGGGTCCCAGGAAGGTTTTACCGACCCATATTCTTTTCTGTGTTTTAGTATGACAAAGAGCAAAGAGCTTTCAAATGGAAGTTCAAGCATCAAAATCGGGCTTATAGTTCTCTACATACGAAACTAGCTGTATACGCTGAAGTCCCGATAACAGACTCATTTGTCAGCGTCACTCAAAAAACTACCGTTCTTCATGATTTTAAAATTCTACGTAGTGTGAAGGATCTATATATAGAAATGAGTAAAGGCACGCTTATTTCTCAAGAACCATACATAGGATCGACAAGGTCAATGGCTCATTCAATTACATATGGTCTGTAGATTATAGCAAAAATACTATATCATGCCTAGGTCACCGCTGGGCTGAGCTACGGGGGTACAAGGGCCCCATAAGAAATAAATAAGGAATGGGGTGACATTTTATCAATAATTGAAAACTACTAATATTAGTGTTCATTTCATACTTTTCAGGGTCGCTGAGATGAATAGTGATAGTTTCAATACTTTACAAGTTCAAGTTCATCCTCCACCCCAAGGGTTGGGGGTGAAAAAGGGTGACATTTTAAAAATAATCGAAGACGACCGATATAAGTATCGAATTCATAGTTTTGGAGGTCGCTGATTTCAACGCTAATACTTTCGATGTCCTTAAGCTCCAAGTTAAGCCCCCACCCCGCGTGGGGTGGAAAGGCGTGACATTTTAAAAATAATCGAGTCGTTCCCGAAGGGAACCAAAATTACTGGTATCGTATATTTGGTTGTATGTTTTCATTCTAAACATGTAATAATTTGACGTAGTGCCCTCAGACAATATGTAACTTTATGGTTAGTTGACAACTGTACATTAATTTTAACATTGTCGTGAACGGTTTCGGATAAACTTGGCAGTTTACACCATGCCACAAATGTTTCAGATAATTCCATGTTAATTTATCAAATGAATTTAAAGATACTTGTATTTGGGTATATCCAAATGTTGTCATAGTCAGTATTCGCCTTCCCGAAGTTTGTTTATGCGTTGTAACTTAGCCATTCATGGCTATCAAGCTCCTTTGCTTCAATAGGATGATTTTAGTAACAGACATTGCACGAATAGTGTGTTAGGTTTCATCATGAAACTTTCAGAGTTTAGAGAATTTTGTTAATACTCTGTCATTGGCATCAAAAGGTTCACTGAACTGATATGACACTGAATTAAAATGAAGAACAAAATACCTGGTGTAGGATTTTCAAGCGTTAGTAGAAATGGAAAAACCACTAAAAAGCGAAACATCAAATGAAAATAAATTAAAAGAGGACCTGACCATCATCACCAAACGTCAGAGTCTGAATACTGTTTAATTAAATTTTAGATATGAATCGTTCCTGACATAGCTACAGTCAACTCTTCCCCAGAGAATGCTTGTTCTCTCTAAAGTAGGAGAACTATTAATTACTAGACTTTTTTGTCGCTTTTTAAAACTGACGTGGTCAAAGAGAGACCGGAAATACCTTGTTTCGTAAATCTGGATCCCACAAACAAGCCAAAGTTTACAAAATAAACAGGAAATGGCAGGCGAAACCTAAATCCGCTTTCAACTAGATATAAACACACCTAGGTAGAGAAACACTCGAAATGGAGAGACACTTGATCCCTATTGCACACAACAGTTTCTCTCTCAGATACACATTCCATTTCTGCTTAATAATAGTTTCATGAAATGCAACCTGGAAGACCAACAGAGTTTCAAAGTGTTGCTGCTCCACAAGGAAATCGTTGAAGTAGCACAATACATTAAACTTCATAGTCATTTGGCAGTTAAGAACACTACTGCTAACTGCATTTTAATTCTTCCCTGCGTACGAGGTGCATTCCAAAAATCAGTACAATTTAGGTCTTTAAATGCCGTCAGTAGAAAAATATCCTGATGTTAAATAAACTTTTGTCCTTAAAGTTATAAATGTGCACAATTTGAAACTTCTAACTTTAGACTTCGTGATTCGGTCTGCGAAGAAAAACTCTAGAAACAATGGATTCATTGTAAAGAAGCAATACTGTTGAGACAAGAGTCTCTATTGTTAGGAAGTGAGTTCATGAATAAACTGGCAATCAAGTAAAGGTTTGTCAAGATCTGGACACTCCCATTGCTGTCACTCCCATTGTAGGAAACATCGCTCGTGTTAGGGCCATGGTCATGGAATGTTCAAGGTGAAGTGTTAATGATATCTGCAACAATTCAGGATTCTCTAATGGCATTGTAGAGATAATTTTGATAGAAGACTTCAAGATATCGACAATAATTCATGTTTGGTTCCTCGACAATACAACATCGAAGTTTTCCCTCATGTACCCTACTCACTTGATCTTGACTCCAGTGATATTTGGCTTTTTTTAATGACTCATTGCGGGGAAATAATTTTCCATCCAGACGTATTCATACATTGACAAGTGCAATTTACGAGAATCTAAGCAAACCTCGAAAGTACTTCCCAGAGGTCTTTAATAGTTGGGTGAAAACGTGACAAAGGTGTGTAGAAGACAAAGAATACATTTGAAAAGTGACACAGATCTCGTTTCAACTTACAACTGTGACAGGTATTGACGAACGATACGGATTTCGGTACACATCTGGTAAAATGGCAAATATTGGGGGGTCAAGAGTTACTGGATAAGTATGTGAGTGCGGAAAATTATAACTTAAATCGAGTTCCAATATTTAAAACTAATGATGAATAAATGTTTCCATGAAATTCCACGATTATTCAAAAATCTTGCAGTTTCTGCTGTCTATGGTTCTGACGGACTAATATAAGGAAATAAGGATGCAAATTACCAGTAGAAGATTTTAGTGAAATGACTAAAGCATCATGGTTCAATGATGAAGACCTGGAAGTCTTATTAAAATTGGGAAGGTGTCACAGGTTCGAATTTTAGTCGCGCAAGACATGGCGAGATTACTCACTGATTTCCTTCAGTTACATAATGCAAATGCCATGATTTTGAATCAACTGTAAGGTCATTCCTTCCATTTCCCATGCACATACTGAAAATTATTTTCAAAGACAGGCTCTAAAACGTATATATATATATATATATATAGTTTCTTAGTAGAAATATGAAGATATATGTACAACGCGTTGGAAGAATATTCCAACAATTTTCGAGAGAAAATACTTCAATCGAAACAAAATAAAAGCAATTCCTACAAGCATATCTTAAACACTGTATAATTTAGTATATAATGCAACCAAAAGTTGAACGGTATCGTCATGAATAACGTAATATTTCGAGAACAAATGACGGAAGAAATAACACCTTTGCAAATGGCAGACAAAGTAGTCCTTCAAGGAATCTATTTCAGCAAAGTTCGTGATTGAGACACTGAAATTTAAAGCACAATCCACACACATCTGATTCAGAAGAAGAACTGATGTGGCGCTGTAGTTAAACATACAAATTTTATCTAACATGTATGCTGCACTCACTCCCAGATTGGAATCACACGGGGTGACGGATTTTATAACTTCTTTTTCTTCTTTTTTTTTAAAAAAAAATAACTTTCCTCTTTCTCTTTGCGCTTCTAAGTAGCTGCTTCTTTTTTATTCCTTTTTATCCAGCATTTTACTAAACCCTCGGAAAAGGTTAAGAAACATCAGGGTATTTTTTATATACGCAATGAAATTACTCCTTAAACAGTATTAAAACCCCGCCTTCTGGTGATTCACTCGCTAAGCTTACAGTGCCACATGATTACGTAGTGAAAAATGCCAGGCGTGGTCGTGAAAAAGTCTGTGTATTGGGCAAGTAACATATACAACTACTATATGGTCTGTACTTAAAGTCATTCTGCAATGAAAATGTCACTAAATTCCATGTCTGAGTTGATTAAATACTTAATGGACGTTCTTTCTCAACAGTCCAACAGCATAGCGGTTACAGCAACAGACAGCAAATCACAAGAGTCCAGGTTCAAATCCAACCGCAGACAAGTGCGAAAGATTTCCACTGTACTTCAAGAAGGAAGAATAAGCGTAATGAACTAAAGACAATATCACACTATTTCTTAAACTACTGTAACAGTATACGTAAATCAGTTTATTATATCTAGCTTGAAACCATTCTTACGCTGTCAAGACCATTTCAAAGTTGATTATTGTCAACTAAACTGCTTCTTCATGCAATGTTGTTTAAACTTTCTTGGCTTGATTTGCTAATCTTGCATCAGTTGTCACACTTGTCAAAACAAGCTTGATTCACTTTTGATTCAGGTGAAAATTGCTATGTGGGTAATTATCTATACAACATATCAAAAGTTAGTTGTGTCATATCCCTGGTCCATAAATCACGACGTGTTCCCTCCCATATACTTCCATGTGTACAAATGCCGAAAACGCTAATTTGTCGATATTTTTCGAAAGGCTTGTAGGCTCTTCAGATGAATATTTACTATCTCTACAACATATCAAAAGATAGTTTTGCCATCTCCTACCCCTGGTCCAGTAGCCAGGGCTAGGAATGTCCTTAGTCAGTATTGTTATTATAGATTAAATACTCAATTCTGTACGGTCAGAGTCACATTAAATGGCCGAATTGTGCACTTTTTAAGTCCGCAATATGGCACAATCTTGGAACAATGAACAAATGTTCGATATAAAATACGTTCTATCTCGTATTGTGGTTCCCAAATTACGCAAAATTTGAACCCAGAAAAAATATCTGCCATTTTGTATGAATCTGAATGCACACAGGGATTCCGTAGGCAGCGTGGTTTGTGTTTACAACTAGATCGAGGCCTACTAACAAATTATACCAGTTGTTATGACTTTTAAGTTTATGGGAAAGGCACCGGTTAGCTAGTTACCTATTGAACAAATCCATTATATGAAGGTGACTGAATCTAATGAAGTAATCCAGTAATACATCTACATGGGAAGCAATATACCTGCTGTTTGCGTGATAAGTCGTATCGTATGTTAGTTTATGCACCAGCACTCTGCTAATGATTGAAACCCCATGTTAATAGTATAATATGTACTTTAGAAAAAAGTGTTGTATTAGATTAAGACGTAAATTGCAACTCCATCAATCAATGAATAACGAAAGGAAAAAAAGATAATGGCTGAAAATGGCAGGCTTTTGAACAGCGCATAGAACTTGTCCAATAGTTGTGACCTTCAAAATATCAGGTAGCTCAGTGGTCATGTTTGTGGATTACGGATCGGAATAGGGTATTACGTTGGTTGTAGTTCTGCAAAGGTCAATTTTGACTAAGAAACCGTTCTCAGTCAAAAATATGTTTTGTAAAATCTTTCTCGATATTAGTTATTTTCAGACCGATTTCTATCCACTCACCAAATGACATCAAAATCTGAGAAAACAAATATAAAATGTCTGGCTAAATTGTGGTGGAACTACGTCGAGGTATTTTTATTATTATTGTTTAAACAAGTTAATCTGGTTCGCTCCGCTCTTGAAATAATTTTAGATTAACGAGTGAGACGCGCAGCTAAAACAAGAATGACAGAAGAACCATCCAGGCATTCACTTAGTGAAATCGAGAAAATCCCTGAGCAACTTCAGTCAAAATGATCAGCTGCAGTATCTCCTAAGCGCCAAACTGAAGTCTGCAACTGTAACCACTAAGCCATTAGGATTTGTCTTACCATTCATGAATGATCGAGTTGCGATTTACGTTGGTTTTGGACACATTATTAACGTAGGGTTTGAGCCTAAAGCAAAGCGCTGAGGCATTATGTACATGCGATACTAATTGTCACGCAAAGAGGTACTCCTCAACATTCTCTTTTGTCTTCCAAGCAGCTGGACTACTGGTCTTCACCACTAGTTTCACTCCATTTTATTCATAGGATTTCTTTACTTCAGTAAAAGTTAGTGAAATTTGTTGAGCAATATAATTAACAGAATTTCAGGACACAAAATGTAAAATAAGTAATTAAAGTAATTATTATTTATTGTAAGAATAATTATAAGAAGAAAAGGGTAATATTATGATAAATTCCCTGCTACTAAAAATGGTCTGAAACTGAAATTTTATCTTTAAAAAGGGAATTTGTTTAGTACCCACATATGCTTTCATTATCCACATCTACTGGCACTCACGCCTGCCTCATTGTCACAATGCAAACACCTGCTGCTCCACATATCGACACTTCATCTGCGTTAATTAATATACCCGCTCAGTCTTCCAATTTATACGTATGCGATCATCTCCCGCCCTATTTTTTGACGTTCGAGGCGTGAGTCGGGCAGAGAGAGAGAGAGAGAGAGAGAACGATGACGATCCTGTTTCGCAAATCCACCTGTGTTACCATGGTTACTTTCAAGCGCCCTCTGGAAATCATTCTGTAAGAGTATCACAAATCCCATTTCTCTATACGTATGTATTTGTTCATATTACTTTGAAAATAACTATGTTGTTCCTATTTTTTTAACTTCTCAGTAAGGAACGCAGGTCACCCCCATCCAAATCCTTTATTATTTACGTACGCGTGCGACTTCCTCCTGTATGAAAGTTAATTCAGCAAAAACATAGCTAGTAACATTTCCACCTAATTAAATGCATTAATGTTATGTAAATAATAACTCTCGTTACATAAGCGAAGATAAAACAAAACAAATTCACTAATAAGCTCCTGAGAATGTAATGTTTATTTTAATTTTTAGAATCAAGGACATAAAACAATATGGAATGGCAAGTATCACTCTTTTTCATGTTGTATGCAATCACTCCGCTCATCTAGTGTTGTAGCGTTGCAGGCCCGAGGCTTTAGGGGAAGCGCTTTCATCCCCATCGAAATATTCTCTACCTGCCCCTGAACGGCCTTCTGAGCAAATAAGTAAATGTTCCTTCTGCTACCAGACATCAAACCTTTAGTTTTCTAATGCAATCGAGCACTCACCCGCAGGGTCATCTTAATTAATACAGAGGCACAGTGGGCAATCGTCAGCGACCCCCAAACTGACACTAGGCTAGGTGCGGGGGCATGATAACGTAAATACATCTTGCAATCATTGCATTTTCAAATTTCTTAATCTGATCATGTTTCAATCAATTTGAATACGTATTTACGTCACTTCCTACCATGAGGTAATGATCATTAGGGTGTATCGAAGAAACTGTCGAAAATTCCAATGCCTTAGTGAAAAAAAAGTGGGCATTGGTGGCAAAGATTTTGTGTGATTTTCTTTCTTTCTTTTTTTTTTCCAGATTTTTCGGAGATCGTCCTGAGGTTTCGGATTTACTTTGAAACTTTTACAACAGGGGACAGAATCTTTTTCGCCATCGTGGCACTAGCACTAACGATCGTACAGAGAGGAAACACAGTAATAAGTACAGAAGTACAAATTTACAATAACACGATTTCGAATAACTTTCGGCATGGATTCCAGTTGACGAAAGGCTGACAACGTGGATTATCGTCAACAGAATCCGCCAGCAGGCGTCATGATTGTCTTACTTTGATAGTTAGTTTTCGTTTCGCCCGAGCTGATCATAAGTGAAACCCTGTGTAAGGAAAATAAAGATTCAGTCGCCGTGAAAACGAACGCTGCTCCACCTTCCTTTCCCAGGCTCCATTGTTTCAATTGCCCTTTTGTTCATGATACTCCAGAGCAGAAAAGGAAGCCACCTTTTTAAATTTTTCTCGTGCGCTCCTCACAGAAATCTGTTAATGGGTAACGTGCTTTTATAAAATAAAGATTTTTTTTATTATTATTATTTGAGGCACAAGCTTCCATAACCACCCTAAGAAATGTTCTGAGCTTTTGCTGAATGTCTATGACGTACTAAAACACAAAACCTGTCGATAAAACTTACAAAAAATGAGCCCCACAGGCGGAAAATCCACATTTAAAAACAATGCTCTGCGGCTTGTCTAAGCTTCTATAGTATACAGAAAAAATTTCTAAGTCTATCGGGAACCTCAGAAAGACCTTCGAAAAATGTTTTTAAAAAAGCACACAGAGTCTCTGCCACAAAAGCGCACTTTTTATTACTAGGGCACCGGAATCTTCGACAAAAAAATTTTTTTTGATACACTCTTGAATGGCCATTATTAAGTGATAAGTGGTAAAATATTATTAGAATTTCAGAATCATCTTCTTACAAGTATACTACTGACAGATTGTACGATGTATACGTTGCGCTGCTTGCGATGTATTGTTTCGTAAACTTTTCTCATGTGCATGTCATCTATTGCTAACGACTAACGCTTAATAAATAACTGGTTCATAAACTATCTAGGCCGTATTGTTTACTGCATAAAGTTTTCAATGTGTAAAACTGATAAATTTGTGCTGTGAAGAATGTAAACATGAAAGAACGAACGCAATTTTTAGCAGAAAACATTTAGTCGTAAAAGCTAAACGCATGCCTTGTCGATTTTCCGGCATTGGTCCGAAGGCCTTATCTTGTAACAAAGTGGTCCCGCGTTTGATTCCCGCTGGAGACACATGTGGTTCCAAGACAATGCTAAACATTAGGTCGTAATCTGCACCCAACTGAAGGCCATTGGAAACAACCATCTGTTTACATTGCCCATATATACCTTTGGGTGAGAACCTTTCTTTGAGAAGTGAATCTATCATTACCATCATCAATGTTTCAAACAATAACTAAGAATTGGCTTATTGTTTATTTTAAATTCGCATTCTCTTTCTTGATTTGTGCCCTATTTTCTCCAGGTCCAAAAAATCACAACACAATTCTTTCAATAAAAAACTGACTTATGTAGGGCTCCTTTATCACCAGTACTTGGCGCCACAAGACCGGTAGAAAAAGTGTAGGCAGCAAATTTCTTAATACGTCACAATGTAATTAAAAATTGTGGAAAGTACTTTTTTTTAAGATTATTACATTTAGTAATTTGTTGACTGTGCATAGGAATTTCGTTCCGATCGTATTACAGTAACACGTTTTTCTTTGGACATGTTATAGACGTACCCCATGACACATATTACTTCAAAAAAGGTAAGAATTGCGGCCAATTCTACCACTGAATTTTGAATTTTGATGCTTTGGTAGA